>PVKE010000708.1:0-127310 GCA_004027555.1 Craseonycteris thonglongyai | reverse complement strand
TGTCTTCAGTGCATAGTTATTTCTATTTTACTTTTTGACAGATAGAGAGAGACAGAGACAGAGACAGCTAGAGAACCGAACTGTGGGAACTCCCCAGTTCAGCACGTGGGTCCTGCCTGGGCCGGAGCCGGGATTCGATCCTCGGTCCTCATGGCCTCAAAGCGAGCGCTCAACCCGCTGAGCCGTCCCGGCTTTCCCCCCGATTCTTCCTGTCTGTCTTACTGATGAAGAATCTTATATCCCTAACTAGACTATATATTCCTGGGCCACAAAGGTTCACCTTCTCCATTGCCTCCTTTTGTCTCCACCACCCTCTATATGCCGCCTACTCTAGCACTGGACCGGGAGCTGTAGTCCCTGACCAGACTGACTCTGACACTTGAATAAAAGAATCACATTAAAAACAAAGCCTTTTGCCACGTTTCTTTGGAGTGCCTTTGAAATACCCTGTTATGGTGGCTGAGAAAATTGTCCAAGTTAAAAGGGCTTATTTTAGAATCAAAGCCTTCTTCAAAGCAGACCTTGTTTTTTGTATAAATACCTTCTGCGCAGCCACGAGGTTCTACATAGCAAACTTTGGGCAAAATTAAGATCAAACGGGGTTCAAGGGACCAGCTATTACCACAGGATTTAGTCAGATGGTTTTTCCTGAGTCACTCAGTTGCATCAGGAGAGAATTGCAAACACAAACCTTCTGTTTAACGTAGGGGGTGATGAAATAAACTCAACCACCTCCTTCATATTCACCCAACGAATTCTCCGAGATAGACCCACCAGAGAGCGGAAGTTCGCAGGATCAACTTCTTGGGTCAACTCTCTAAGGATGGGAGCACTTGGCTTTGGTCCTTGAAAAGCTGTGGTCTGACAAAGTTATGTAAGAAATGTGCCCTTCCCCACCAAATACGGCAAAGAGAGTGGTCAAGGGCCATTGGAGTAGCATTTGTCTTCCACGTGGAGAATGTTTTTGAACTGACACATTCTCTCACCAGCTCAGGAAGTAGCTGCCTGGTCAGAACACAATTGAATGTGACCTCGGGCCTCCACTGTGGCAAACAGGTTAATTTCCTTTCCCGCTTCAGGCAGGACCCAGCTCCAATTGTCTCACTTTGTCTAATTAGATTTTCTGCAATATAGCAGGCGCCTTATCTCGGGCAGTGAGGCAAATGGCCCCTTCCTTGTTCCTTTCTGTGGTTTGAAGTGCAAGTGTGATAAGGGGCACATTTGGTTTAGAAAACAGCACTAAATGGGGGAAGAAAGTACTTTTTCTAGTGGAGGCTGCTATTCCAGTAACCCGTTTTTATTTGCCTGTGAAGACCTCGCCATGTGACTTGGCAGAGAGAAAAAAATAAAGCCGCTGCATTAAACGAGCTCCAGTGAACAATTTAGAACCCAAAGGAAAGTAGGCCAGTGGGTCGAAATAAAATCCAGCCACAAGCAAACAAAAGATTTAATAAACAGGAGGTCATCTGATGCCACACAGTTCTTGGGCTGTTGATACTCAGTGTTTTCATGGCCAACGGTGCTCCGTGGCTCCTAATTTACAGCTCTGTTATGGAAACCGCTGAGCTGATATATTTGTTTACTTATATATTTATTATTTTGGATGGACTTCATTGCTTTTTGGAGACATGACACCTATTCTTTTTTTCTTTTAATTAAGCAACTCAGAAAAATCTGAAGAGGAAAATGAGACTAAATCCCACCGCCTGTCAAGCACATCCATC
This sequence comes from Craseonycteris thonglongyai, assembly GCA_004027555.1. Classification (NCBI taxonomy): domain Eukaryota; kingdom Metazoa; phylum Chordata; class Mammalia; order Chiroptera; family Craseonycteridae; genus Craseonycteris; species Craseonycteris thonglongyai. Next base: position 125,586 of record PVKE010000708.1, on the reverse strand, counting down.
GAGACAGGTGACTGTAACTCAGCCCCACTTTGATGCGCATGCACAGCTAGAAGAATGAATAGATTTATAAGCAGAAATGACTTTACAGGGAGTCGACCACAGGCTGCTTTTAATAAGGAGGAAGTCCATTGTTTGGAATATAGCAGATAAACTGAAATAAAATGAATCTGCTGAATTTCTGAAAAGACAGATTTTCAGTCTGAAGGCCAACTGAGGTCAACAACATCAGAAAAGCAGGTACCAGAGGGAAATAACACCACACGCGAAGTACTGTTTTCCTTGGCATTCAGTTGAGATAAGCTACTCTGGACTCCAAGTTCTGAGATCCCAGGGCCCTGCCTCTTGGCTCTTTCTGTTTGGCTAGATTATCTGACCTTTTCAGTAGGGAGCATCCACCTAGTGATGGCTAAATCCTGACGACAACAGTGAAGGTGGAAACAAGGCTGTTCATCACATAGGATGCTGGCCGAAGGCAAGTGGGGACTAATTGGAAGGCTCAGAATTAGTGTCACTCCTGGGATAGACCAATGGAGGTCTGACCAGTTTGGATCAAGAAGAAAAAGAGAAGAGAAAGAAGGAAGAAGAAGGGGGAACACAGGAGAAAAATACATGTCGTAACACCGAGACCCACCGCCTTCCTTACCTGGCCCCCAAACCCACGCCTCATCTTCTACCTTGGGCAACTAAGGCCACGTAACTGTTCACACAGCACAGCTGTTTAACTTCAAAAAGACAGTGGAAAATGCTTTCAAAGTAACCAGGACCTTCCACAGAATTGTAGGCTGAGGCCCTTAACCTCTCACGAGAAAGAGCCAAGGGCCCTCCCAACAGCCAAGCACGTAGATAGTGCGATAAACAGGTTGTCATCGGTCACAGCACGATCAACAGGGAGGGGACACCACAGAAGGAAGGCCCCAGGCACGGGGACACCTTGGATCAGAGAAGCCAGCTGTGAAAACAGCAGCTCTAAGCACCGACAGGATCCCACCTGTGACTGGCTCTGGGGCCTGCCCTGTCGAGGGATGACCCACAAAAATGTCAGGTGTCCATTTTCATCTCGTTGTCACGTGCAGCCTGGTGTCCTCAGGTGCAGTAACAGAGTGTCACCTGGAGGGCCTCGTTCCCACACAGAAGGGTCAGCACCTGGCCGCACAGATGGAGGAAGGGCTCTCGCTCCGGAGTAAGGTCCCTTTCCCCAGCCTGCACAATGACAACGTCCAGGGAGAGTCCTCGGCAGGGCCTTGGCTTCTGAAGCTGCACGGAGGCTCCGCGCACTGCACTCAGACTGCCCGATGCGAGTTCTAGGCCTGCTGCGTTCTAGCTGTCGGAGCCAAATTCCTCACATGATCTGTGGGGCTGCCTCCTCATCTGCAGAACGAGGGGAAGGCAGGGAGCTGCCTTAGAACGAGTGCAGGAATCAGGATGGTCCCCATAGAAGGCTGAGAGTGGCTCTAGTGCGTAGGAACAGTCAGGATGGCCGTTCCTTCCGCTGAGCACAGAACAAGTACCATGGGCTGAATTGTGTCCCCCCAATTCAGATGTGGAAGCCCTAACCCCCAGTCCTCAGAATGTGACTGTATTTGGAAACAGAGCCTGTAAAGAGATAATTAAGATAAAAGAATTCATGAGGGTGGGCCATACAAAGAAAAGGTGAGGACACAGGGAGAGGACCGCCAGCTACAAGCCAGGGAGACCGGCCTCAGGAGACATCACTACTGCCCACGCCTTCATCTCAGACTTCCAGCCTCCAGAACTGTCAGGAAATGAATTCCGTTGTTGAAGCCCCACCCCGGTCTCTAGTACTTTGTTAGGGCGGCCCTAGCAGACTAAAGACTGGCTGTCATTTTAACAGAGCTTACGTTTAGACAGCTTGAACCAGTGTGGAAGCAGAGCCAATGTCACACCGGATGGGTAATATCAGTTATAAAATATTTCAAATATTTTTTGAAAGATTTATTTTTATTGTTCTTTGACAGAGAGAGACAGAGAGAGAGACATAGAGAAGGGGGAGGGCCCAGAGCAGTCTCCATAGTTGACATTAGTTTTCCATATAGTTTCACTCCACAGGTGGGCACAGGGCTGCGCAGGGCAGGAACTGGGCCAGGAGCCTCCCCCATAGGCCCCGGCAAGAACTGAACTGGGGGCACACTCCAATTCAGCATATGGGTCCACCTGGGTCAGGGCCTGGATTTGATCCTCAGGCTCCGGGGCTACAAAGTGAGCGCTTAACCCACTGAGCCATCCCAGCTTCCTTCAAATATTTTAAACATCCATTTCCTCTCCACTGTTGCCAACCCTTGGGTGGTAGAAGTGGCCTCTGGCTACAGAAATCAGCCAGAACATGGCTGACCTCTGCCAGCCCCCACATCTTGCCTTCTCTTCGGGGCTCACACAGTTCAGTCTCTGTGTGTACTAAGCACCTCCCCCTCCTTCCGTTGAAGCATGAAAATTGCAATGACCAAGGACAGGAAAGGAACAACGCCACCACCAGGTCCTTGTCTGAGAAGCCCTTGGGGATCCTGTCTGCATCTGAGGATGAAACAGGGTTGCCGTGACAACGAGCACGCTCACTCTTTGCTCAGCACAGGTCAGTCTGTCAAGCGATTTCAGCAGCATCTGCAGTGCACACCGGAAGCCCAGAGAAACCGGAACTTGGAAAGAAGTTGGACAAGAGTCTCAAGGAGACCCAGACTAATGGCCCACCCCCTGGGCCCTGTCACTAAGTGAGTCTTTGCCAACGTGTTCTGCTGCAATGTCTGTACCCAAAACCATGTCCCACTTTTACCCGGCATCTTCTCCCTTTTATAACTTTGCTGGCCACACCATTTGGGGGAGCATTTGCCCATGATGCCGTGACCCTTCCACACTCTCTTGGGTAGCGGAAGGGGCAAGAAGTGGCCTGTCAGTCTTAAAAAAAAAAAAAAAAGTCTGCCAGGATAGGCACCATTGGGGTTAGGTCGCTTCTCGCTAGAAGTTGCTTAGCCTGCCAATGGTCTTCATCCCCTCTCCTGGCACGAAGGAATCTTAGCCCAGCCAGTGTTCACATGCACAATGACAAGTAATAAGCATGCATTTCTCATCCAAAGATAATCAAAAGAAGAGGTCTGGTCCAAGAAAAACCAACAAAAGCCTTTCCAATGGAGGCATCCACAGTGGCATTTGGCTCCCAATGGGCTGGGTGCGCCCAGATGGCTGGCATTTAGCTCCACTCGAAGGTAAGCCAAGGCTGAGCCAGTTAAAAGAATGTCTGAGCATTCTTCGTCCCAAATGGGAAACATCAAATGAGAAAGCACCACTGTGACGCATGTACTGCCCCACTCTCCAAGGCTGTTCCAGCTACCACCCACGGACCCAATAGGCAGCCTGAGCTACTTCTCACACCAGCAGGCGTCAAACCAACTCACAGCAAAACCAGGCAGAAACAGCCAGGCAGGCCAGAGCCCGCCCAGCAAACCAGCTGCAGCCTCAGAGCTCAGTTTAGCTGTGTCTTGTGAACAGATCACTAAGAATGGCACTCGCCTCAGCAATGATACAGCACATAGAGGCCCAATCTGAAGAGGCCAATAGCAAATGGACAAGATGCCCAGGCCCCTGGGGCACTCCCAGAAACCAGGTGCTGGCGTCTACACGTGACGGTTCCCTTGGTTGGACAGTTGCCAAAGCAAACGGCATCTACAGAGCTAAGGGCTGGTGAATAACACCAGGCAGATGCAAGTGTTAGCCACCTGTAGGAGCTGCCACTTCAGAAGAGGCTCCTCGGACCCCGGGTCGGGCTAAGGGGCACTGAACCAGTTCTAAGCACCCACTAGCCTGTTAGATCCCCTGGGGAAACTGGAGAAAAACAGGCATGGCCCCTGTTCATCAACATCTTGCAGTCCAGATGGGGAGAAAAAATATACATATTTGGAAATGACTCGAGAGGGCAGTACAGTCACATTGGACGGAGTACCAGACTGTGCGAGTCAGACATCTGTGCTATAAGGGTTTGAGGAGCACCAGGGTCCACCAGCCAGCCCAACCCATGGAACAAAGCTACCCAGCAAGGACTTCAGAGGCCAAGAGCTGAGCTGCTTGTCCTAAATAGGGAAGGTGTCCCATCTGGTGGCTCGGGGTTCCCACGGCTGCCTCTGGCAGGACATACTGCCCAGCATACAGTTGAAGAGAACAAGTCCAAAAGCCACACTTCTTGGGTTCGATTCCTGGCACCCCCACCGGCTCGCGCTGTGACCTTGGGCCCCTCATCTGATCTTTCTGTGCACCCACAGCCCCATCTGCAGAACAGAGGCCGGTAGACAGCAATGACTTCATTGGGTCGCTGCGGAAAGGGTTTCGGCATGGTGCCTGGCACCCAGTAAGGGCATGATGAATGTTAGCTATTGTTACTGTGAGCTTCTAGAGGGTTCCCCTCAGTAAACAGCAGGAATTAGGATAGTCAGTCTAAGTCGAAAGACAGAGGAGGCAGCAGAACATAATTTTCATTTTAAACAAGATTTTCTTGAGTGAAGGAGGCAGGGGCAGATTCCTATGCAGATGGTATTAGAAGAGGCTGTCACTCAAAGTAAAGGCTACTGTAAACCCAGCTATGACCATGGCTAGGAATGGGAAGCCAGCTGCTCCTGCTGGTGATCAGCGGCGGCTGCGTCCACTCAGGGAGTAGAAGTCACCACCGGGTGGAAAGCGCATCGGTGGGGATGCCCCAGACCTAGCGGCAAGCAGCGAGCCAAGCTATCCGCTGAAGGGAATCGCTCTTCCCGCTTCACTGTTTCGACTCAGATCTCTTCCCAGCACCATCGCACACACACACACACACCTTTTGTTTAAAGATATGTTATATTGTTTGCGAGAAGGTGAAAGTGAGGGGGCCCAGAGTAGGCTCCATAGCTGTACATCATTAGTGTTTTGTTTGTTTTTTTACCATAATTTCACTCCACATAGGTGGATGCAGAGCCACATGGGAAGGAACTGAACTGGGGGCCTCCCTCATGGGAGGCAAGCACGTTTGCTGCCATTCTGGCGGTTACCAGGAGTCGCCGCAGTTCAGCATGTGGGTTTCCATGGGCTGGGGCCAGGGCTGGGGCCCGACCCCCAGGCCTCATGGTTACAAGGCACGTGTTCACCTGTGGAGCTACCCTGGCATCCCCATCATTGCCCTTTTTGATGAGACTTAAAATATTCCCCTGAGGCTAGAGCCCAACTTTTCTCACATCCTCTTAAAATCAGTCCTGTCCCCGCCCTACCCTTTCCAGAACTTGAGCACACAGGTCTCCTCCTGAGACACTTCTAGAACTTGCTTGAACATGGGAAACACGACCTTTCTTCACCAGCCAGCTGACCCTGCCCTTATCCCACTGATCCCCTTCAACCCTGACGCCCCCTCTGAGGGAGGGCACTATCTTTATTGAAATGAATGCAGTGTTGTTGAGTCACCCCACATCCACTGAAGCTCAGAGCACAAAACACATTTCTCAGGAATTGGATGCTACTGAGTGTGGGGAAGCCCCGACAGTGACGACAGGTCTCATGCCTTCCCACCCGCATCTTTCCTCGGGCTGAGGCATCATCCATGTCCTAGGACGTGTCTGAGGGGGAGGTGGCATCAAGTGACAGGCCAACCCGCTGTGGGTCTGGATTCAATAGCTGGGCTAGTTGACCTGTTTCATGGCTGATTTCCTCATGAGAGGACTATCTGTTTTGAACTGTGGAAATGGCTAAATAAGATAATGACCACAAAGCATGTCGCGTAGTGTTTGGTACACGGTGGTCCTTCACCTAACCGATCATTAGCATTACTATCTGTGATTATCTATCACAGCGTCCAGTTTTCGGTTCACTCATTCAACAAACACTGACCATGTTTTCCTAGCATCCCCCATGAGCCAGGCACGAAGAGGTAAAAGGCAGCCACAGTCCCAGCCCTCATGGGGTGTAGGGTCTAGTGGGAGAGACCGCCAATAAAGACGTAATCAAAGAGACATCCTTTCAGGTCGTGGACGTGCTATGAAGGCATCAAGTGGAGTTTGTGACCGAGAATAACAAGAGGGGACTTGCTTTAGATGGAGTGGTCAGGAAAGGTCTCACTGAAGTGACAGTTAGGCTAAAACCTTAAGGATGAGGAAAAACTAGCCAGGGGGAGGGGCGGGGCAGGGCACTTCAAGCGGAAGGAATGGCATGAGTGAAGTCCCTGGGGTGGGTAGAAGCTCCATGGGTCCAAGAAGAAAAGGGAGTCGGTATGGCTGGTGTATCTGTCATTGGGTGAGGTGGGAGAGATGGGAGGGAACCGAGTTGTAATTAGTTCTGGGAAGGAAGTTTGCTTTCTGTCCTAACGGTGGTGGGCACATTCTGGAATGTTTAAATCAGGAAATGTTACCTCATATAGATGTACGGTAGAGTCTCCATTAACCAGAACTCAAGCAAACAGCACTCTCATGCAACCAGCGAAATGTATTTGCCAGATGCTTGAGAAACGTTTTTGCCGGTTGCTTGACAGTGCTGGTTGTGTGAGTTCCGGTTGACGGAGAGTCTACTTCCATTTATCCGGCATCTACCAATCCCGAGGGTGCCGGTTAACTGAGAGTCTGCTGTATTGCGCCTTCTTCAATTATTCACAATAAACATCTTCCATATATCCCTTAGTGAGCACTCACTATATAGCAGGCCCTGCATTCAGGGGTGACAAAGCAGTGTTGGGCTCAGGCAATGGTGATGGGGCCAGAGGGAAGTGGACAGATTCGAGAAGTGTGTACAAGATGAGGATGGAAAGGCTTTGATGACAGAACAAATGGGCCCCAGGGAGAACCCAGCGTAGACACTGCCACTGGCTTCTCCAACTATCCCATCATCAACAACCCCATCATCCCTAAGTCACAATTATCATTTAACCAAAGAACAAACTTTCATCCATCAATCAATTTCTTTTTAAAGCCCCTACCAGAAACACTGTGCTCTGAAAGACAGGGTACTCGCAAGCACGTGGTACGGTGCTCTATACTCTAGAATATTCTAGTAATGCATGCTTGGGTAGTCTGCTGCACCTGCTGTGAATGACTGAGTCTAGAAATAGTTCCCCAAAGAAACTGACCATTGCTGGCTGGTCCACCTGTCAGCTCCAAGAACAGAACTAGAGAACGACCCTGAAAACACAAAGCACCACTTCTGTTTGCCTGCACAGTATTGCCGCTAGTAAGAGGTGTCACCTAGCACGGAGGAATTCCTCTTGCGTCACCCAGCCTGTCAGACAAAGACCCCGAACAATGTCAGGCTCAAAATGGCAACAAAACCCTGAGCTCAGGACAGCTTCTCATAAATGCAGCTGGCAAACAATGGCCGGAACATGAGTTCTTTCAACCACAGCATGAATAACGCTATCAGTTTGCCACAGGGTCACTGAAACAATAATGCATGCCGGACTGGGAGCCCGCTGGGAAATGGTTGGGTTGAAAGAGTGTAATCCATCCCTCAGGGTGGAGCACACACACTCGTTTTAGTAAGAACGCATCTGAGGAACACAAACCGCTTTCATCATCGTACGGGCGAATTTCACAACACTGTGCAGCCGGCGTAGTGAGGAAGGAAAAAACAGAGGAGAAAGTGCGTTTGTCAAGGTGAAGCCTTGGGTCTCCTATTCTCCTACATCTAGGAGAACGTGTTAACTTGTAGGTAAGAAGAAAGGTACCAGGCAGACCTGACCTGGCTTCAGCCCAACTATAAAACTGCCTTGTCATTTGTGGAAGCCAGCTACTCACTTATTCAGTAAAATCTTAATTGCCAACACAGACAGGCAAGACTATAAATCAAAACAGGATATGAAGCAAAATAATAACAACAACAGTAAAAAGAAAGAAGGCTGGAACTGGAGAAGACAGCCATCTCTCGAGTAGGTGATAGTCCTTCTCTCATTAATTTCTCTTCTGAAATGCAAGAATCCAGACACACGGCTGATCAAATTAGGTCCTTTTGGAGATGACGCAGCCATCAGGGATGATTCTGCTTGCATGGCAGAAGCTTTATTTTCTCATCCCTGCCTTCCATTTGCTTATCTTTCCTGGAACAGAACGAGCCAAGTCATACAGCTTCTGGTATCTTGAAAATAATGAATGTGGAGGCCACCACTTGAAGGAATCTCTCTCCTCAAGCCCAGAGTTTGATTTCATCAGACTCGTCTGCTCCTTATTTCTTATTCACACACTCACGCCGAGCTGTAAGATGTCAGCACTGAGAGGCATTTGAGAGGCTGAAGCATCGAGAGGACTCCCGTTCAAGAGTAAGAAGCAATTCCCTCAAGGCTGAACACATCTGGCAGAGATGGAACGAAAACCAAGTTCTCCTGAGCACTGGACAGCCTTCCTGTTACACTGGGAAATGTTTCTCAGCCCTTTCTACTAATATTATCAATAATGCAAAGCCCTGGAGGGAAGCCAAACAGATGCTAAAGCCGAGAGACTTTCAAAGTGCACCCCAATGATTGTCTGCTCAGTGCTTCCTGGTCGAACCGTGTAGCTGGGGAGCCCTGGCAGGTGGTTCCTGGTTTTGTGTTTTTTGTTTGTTTGCTTTGTTTTTACTTAAGTTCCCATACCGCCGAAGGCTTGGCACGGATGGAAAAAACAGATGGTTCTAGCTCAAGTTCAGGTTGCCAGGTTGGACTGCCCCTGCGGTTCCCGTTGGAGAAAGAACGTGAGAGAAACGTGCGTGTCCACTGGAGAGGCGAGCCTCTATCCAACAAGAGGTGGATGCGGAGAGGATGGAAAACTGTGATCGAGACCTCAAGGTCAAGATTCCAAAGAGGGAACATTTCAGAGGTTCCTTCTCTTCCCTCAGGGTGGAAAGGTGTCAAGAGAGCTGTCCAGGTGTCCACCAGACAGAGCTCTACTGCTAAGGGACTGAGTGAGGGCCAATGACATGTGACCTCCCTACAGCGTGTGGCCCCAAATGGGCCACTCCTCACTCCCCACCGCTACCACGGCGACCACCATCCCCTCGTACCTGGACCGTGGAGGTACTTGTCTCCCCGCTTCCCACATTCTGACAAACCAGAGCGAGCCAGCCTCTGAGAACAGGATGGGCTCACGGTGCCATCAGATCTCCAAGGGCTTCGCAGAGCATCTGACACAGAACCCCGCGCCCTCACTGTGGCATCCGGATGCGTTGTCCTCCACAGCCCCAGGCCACCCTCCTCTGACTTCTCCCCCCACCCCGCTCAGTCCCTCCCTGCCCAGGGCCTCCTCGCTGTCGCAGAACATGCCAGACACGCTCCCACTCCTCTTGTGCTTGCTGGGGCTTCCACCTGGAAGGTTCATCCCAGGACTGTCCCCAAACAGAAGGCTACAGTCACTCCGTTAGCGTGTCTCTTGGCAGCTGGAAGGTGTGTGCCCCACATGGCGGGGTTGGCTCTGTGTGTTGGCTCTCCTGTCTCCAGTGACCGGGGATAACGGCTGGCACAGGGAGAAGGCACTCCATGCACACCTGTTGGCTAGCATGCAACGGAACCGAAGTCTTTCAGCTAGGTCAGGATGGAGAAAATGCCATTTCCACTGGAACTCCCAAGGCCACGAGGGCCTCTGGCCTCTTTGCCTACATGTCTTTGTTTCCGAATATCCAAGGGTTGTCTGACACAAATCCAGCCTTTAATGCCTCTCTGTCTTCATAGTACATGGCTGATACTTTCCGGGCATCCCTCGTACATCCTCTCTTCTCTCCACACAGTCCTTCTAAAAGGTGACATCCAAGCCTCAGGGCAGGTCACACGGAGGCCTGGCAGGGAGGCAGAGGGCATAGCTATCAACCGCCCCAAGGAGAGAGCCTTCTCCTCCTGCTCAGATCCCATGTGGTCCAGACACCTGGACCTCTCTCCAGGAAAGACCTCCCATCTCCTCCTGAGATACAGCCGGTTCAAGAGCAGGATGCTAAGGAAGTGGGGAGGGAGAGGCGAGGAAAGGTGAAAGCTCTCATACACCCAGACAGACCCAGAGCCCTCCTGAGAACATCCCACCTGCACGTACAAGAGCAGCTAGCTGTCTATGTTCCTGAGGCTCTAGAATCAACTCTGTCAGGGATTTACGTCAACTTTCGAGGCTGCTCTTCAGGCAGCAGTCTGAGGTGTCCACTGCAACAAAGGACTGATTTTGCCAAGTCTTCAGGAGAAAGCAGGCGTAGGCACGCGCCTTCTTCACGTGGCAGTATAGCATGGCATTAAAGCAATGCTGCAATGTGTTTCAAGAGCGGTTGCTTTTTTTTTTTAATTCCATGCCCACTCCAAACAGGATGTCATAAATCAGGCAAAAAGTTGTGCACAAAGATACTCATCTAAGCACTATTACTAATAGAGAAAAGGCTGGAAACAACCTAAATATCTAAAGGTAAGAATGACTATGCATGGAAAATTCTCAGCCCAGAGCGTGGCACACAGCAGATGTTCAGTAAGGGCGTAGAGCTAAAAATGTTATTGTGAATCATTGAAGACAGTGTGAACCATCTATACCACAGGTCATTTCTTAGCTTCCCCCATCTACCCATCATTGGTGCTGTCCCACGCATATAGAAATCTGAGTATAAGAACTGCATACACAATTACCTTTCAGCAGACTGTGTATCTTCCTGTGTTTTCAGAAAAGCGCATCAATCTTTTTCTACCATCAAATCCCTGTATTTGACTATTGCACAGAAAGAAGGCATATGCCATGCACTTAGAGCCATACTCTCTGCCCAAACTACTTGTTTTATTAACCTTGATTTGTCTTCCCTTTGAAAGCAAGTGGGAAAAAAATCATTCTGTCAGTCAATCAGCATTTTTTAGTGTCTCATGATCTGAGCCCTGGGTAGGATGAATGTCACAGGGGTGGGGGCTGCTCTCCTGTCTGAGGGGGGTCTCCCGTGAGAGTCCAGAGGGTTTGCTGCACAAGTACAGCCTTCCTCCAGGGCTGTCAATCACACAGAGCAACCTGTGATGGATAGATCAATGACGGGTTTAAGCCCCTGGGAAGCACCAGGGAGTAAAAATCTAAAATGGTGACCTACAATTCCTTTGGGGAGAAAAATGTCCAAGGAAGGAGGAAAATAACGCAACAGGCTTTCAGAATACTAGAGGTTGGTTGGGACCCCTCTCGTTTTTCACCACTGTGCACACATGTACCGGCACATACACCCCCACACACAGACCTACTCATACACTCACATATGTGCCAAACACACACACACACACACAATATGTGAAAATACATAAGGCAAACCACCCATGCACAAACATATACGATGCACCAACACACATGCATAAACAGGTACAAACACACATACACAAACACTCCCGAACATACCTGACCCCTTTCTGCTAATCATCCCCACACCCAATTAGGACGGCAATTCAATCCTAAATCCTGCCGACAACAAAAAGAACAAGAAGTTCACTTCCATGGTTTCTGTCTTTTCTTTTTTAAGATTTATTTTATTGTTTTTGACAGAGACAGAAAGAGACACAAACAGAGAGAGACACACAGAGAAGTGGGAGGGCCCAGAGCAGTTTCCATAGTTGTACGTCATCAGTTTTCGACATGGTTTTGTTCCACACAGGTGGGTGGGGGCCGTGCAGGATGGGAACTGGGCTGGGGGCCTCCTGCATGGGAGACACTCCCCAGTTCAGCATATGGGTCCACACTGGTCGAGGTCGGACTTGATCCTAGGACCCTGGGGCTGCAAAGTGAGCGCTTAACCCACTGAGCCATCCCGGCTTCCCCCACTTTCACGGTTTCTGATGCTGTGAAAACCCCCAGTGGAAGCAGAGGTGGCTGAGATTTACTAGGGGCTTAATGTCCCCAAGATGCTACCCAGTGAGTCTCCATCTCTCCCCCACTCCAATCCCAGTCATCATCCAATACACCCTCCCTCATCATTCTGTGTACTTGGGGTTCATTTTAAATAATGCCTCCCCAGGACAGAAACAGACACTTCCCCACAAAAGCAGAAGTGTTACATGTCTACACTTGGACCTTTTGCAAGTAAGTCGCTAGCTGTTTCAGGTGGATTCGAAGAAGAAAGAGAGAAAGAAAACAAAACAAAACATGTTCCTTTTGATTCAAATGATTTCCATCTCAGTAGGAAGCATGTGTTCACCCAGATACCAATCTGGCTGGTTCCCTTGTTTAAACAAAAGGCTTTCCTGAAAGCCACGGGGAAGCAGAGGGCAAGGATTCTCAGCAAGAACGTTCTCTGTGGGCAAGCAGAGGGGCTGCGGTGGGAAGGCCTTAGCCTGGTTTCACGATCCTGCAAACAGCTTGCAGAGCAGACCGTGTGAATGTGTGTGAGCAGGGACTTCACGCGAGGCAGTTTTACATCCAGTTTGCTTTCATTGCCTAGTCCTTCCATACTCAGTGCCGTTTCACACACACATCCCCCAGCAGGAAGCGTGTGCCCAGGAGGAAGCATGACGCCCACAAAGGGACTTGTGTCCCAGGACGCCAAGACACCCCTGCAGCTGGTTTACAAATAAAACTGTCTTGGAAACTAACCCCATGAATGGAGTCCGTTTCACTTCCAAAAGCAAGTGGCAGCATGAAACCTTAGGTAGCATCGAACTTGAGAATCAAGTCAAGGCGTCCGAGCATCGTGCCCGGCCGACTGAAAACAGCACGAACACCAGACTCCTCCCCACGGCCTTCAGCTCCCACCGGACGCCCAGTGAGAGCCGACGGTAAGACAGGTAGGCTGGCATGGATGCTCCTGAGAGACAGCATAGGGCCATTTATTGGGCGCTTTCTATGTGCAAAGAACAAGACCAGCCATTCTCCATAAGTGTCACAGCCAGATCCACATCACCTCAGAGGCGGACGCTGAGGGTGCCCAGCTTATTGGTTCAAGGTCAATAAGCAAGTGCATAGCAGAGACAGAATGGGACCCACTTCGATCCAGAATGCACGCTATTCCCACTACATCACACAGCCTCCCATGAGAAGCTTCTTAAAGTATCTCAGGCCTGGGTCCTTCCTTAGAGATCCTCTTCTACCAATGTCCCCACTCCCACCCCCCGCGTGCCTGGCTCGCTGTGTCTTCTACAAGAGTTCTGACCCAAGAAAGCTGCACAGGGAAGCCGGGATGGCTCCGCAGGTTGAGCGCTCGCTTTGCAGCCCCAGGGACCAGGGATCAAATCCTAGCCTTGGCCCGTGTGGACCCATATACTGAACTGGGGTGTGCTCCCCATGCAGGAGGCCCCCAGTTCAATTCTTGCCCCCCCCCAAGTTCAGCTCTTGGCTCAAGGGGGCATGCTTCCCATGCAGGAGACCCCCAGCCCGGTTCCTGCCCTGTGCGGCCCCGCCCACCTGTGTGAAATGAAACCATGTTTAAAGCTGATGACGTGCAACTGTGGAGACTGCTCTGGGCCCTCCCCCTTCTCTCTGTCTCTCTCTGTCTCTGTCAAAAACAATAAAATAAATCTTAAAAAAAAAGAAAGAAAGAAAGCTACACACAAGGCAGGCCATAAGCCCAGCCTGCTTGTTCCTACAATGGGCAGGAAGCCACAGACACAGCCATGAATGAAGCTTGGGGTTCCACACCCAACCCCAGGTTTATCCCACCCCAGCTCTTACTGTGTCATCTGGGTCCCATGTTAAGGTGGGAGCCTAACTGGAGGTGAGACACAGACCTGCCTAGCTCCCCAAAAATAGCTACAACCTCTCCTCTGACCCCCCAACGTTGGCCAAGGACCCCAGGTATACTGCCTGCCCCTTCAAAGCCCAGGAATTTGCCTGCAGCCCCTGCCATGCTGCATGAATAGCCCACAGGGAGTCCACACACACCCACGAGAGTGGGGACGGGGTGGGGGTGGGTTAAGCCTAAGAAGCAGCTCCACGGGGGCCCAGAAGCAGAGGTTTGGGTGGACTGATGACGCAGACCCCACACAAGGGGCCACTCAGAACCTTCTGATGACTGGGAACTGAGTCAGAGCAGAGGTCAGAGAGCACTCCGCCAAACGCTGCAAGTTCCGCACAGCTGTCTCCTGCTCTGGGAATGGCTGGCAGTGTCCACGGAGGACAGAACGTGGCCCTGGAGCCAGAAGGCTGGAGTTCGAGTCTCAGCTCCTTCTCTGATTACCGGCATCTTGGGGCAGGTTACTTAACACTTCCAGGCCTCAGCGGTGTTCCCGCTACAAAGCAGGACTATAACAAACGCTTATTTTTTGTGGTTGTTGTCATGCTCACATCGATGGGAACGCATGTTTGGAAACCACGAGGAGGCTGCACATGTGTTGTGGGAAGCCATGGAACAAACTGGAGGTAACAGGGGCTGGCAACCCACTGACTTTTTCCAGTTGGAGTGAATCATCTTGAAATTAGATTTTCAAGGTCATGCAGAACCCAGGGCCACGTGTCTTCTGTACCCTCCAGCCTTTGAGGAGAGAAATGGGCTTGCGGGAAGGCGTGACTTTCAGAACATCCAATAAAACTACAAAAAAATCCAAAGTGACAACATGAAGGGAGGTCACAGATGACAGTGAACCGTGAGGAGTTAAAAAAACTAACAGACAAACAAAAAAAGCACACTTTCCAGAAGGACTGCCTACAGTAAACTTCTCTGATGTCTTTGGGACATTCAATGTCCGTAAGTCTGAGATACCCACATTTCACAAATGTCACCGTCACTTTAATAACAAAGAAATGCTTATGCCTCCCCTGCTGTGGCTGCCACCCCTTGTATTGTGCACATAGGGGTTGTCCGGAGCCCCTGATGGGCACCTGTCCATTGTCAGCCAAGGACGACAGACTGGGCTTTGTGGCTCTGTGGTCCCCCCAAGAGAAAACTGACCAGACCCCAGTGGGAAACTGTGGACTGCCCCCTTTTCACAGGACCCCTCGCCAGGCAGAGCAAGGGGTTGCTAGCCCGCCAAACCGCATGGTCACCATCAGCATTCAGAGGCACATAGGTCCTGGCGTTCCAGGCCCCATAGAGACAGAAAAGTCCGGGGGATGCTGGGATAGCTCAGAGGTTGCGCACTTTCTTCGCAATCAAGAGGTCCAGGGTTCGATCTGTGGCCCCCACCCGTGCAAACCCCATATGCTGAACTGTGGTGCAACTGCTAACTGCCAGGTGAAGGTCCTCGCCTCCCAGGTGAGAGGTCCCACGTTCGGTTCCCACCCCGTGTGGTCCCACATCCACCCGTGTGGGATGAAACCATGTCACAGCTAATGATGGACAGCTATGGAGACTGCTCTGGGCCCTCCCCCTTCTCTCAAACAATAAAATAAAAAGAAGGACTCCAAGTGGAGACAGATTGCCTCCTCCATAAGCCACATTTTAGTGCTGCACCCTGTTTTCTTCTTGGCATTAGAAAAGGAAAGGAAAATCGACCCACGTCAGCTGCCTGCGGAAGGCTGGGTCCCTCCCACGGCCCCCCGGCCCATGGGCTCCCCCAGGCTCTGGTCCCAGCGCTGATTTTAATAGAACGTGAGCGTCACTCAGCCCAGGGTGACTCGAGCCACTGAGCGGTGTGAAAACTGGGGGCTGGGGAGGAAGTGGGGAAGGTGTGGAGTGGGGGTGGAGGGGTGCCATCGAAAGCCCTGTGGCCAGCTATTGGAAACGCAGACGTGATACTTTCCTTTTCCTGTTGCTGCCGTCTGATCTCAGGCACCCAGAGTGACTGGGCCGGCTTTTCATCTCCACTACCTTTTACACCCAGCACATGGAAAGCCGCCTCAAGAAAAAAAAAGCGCCTCAAGGTTTTAAATCATGAAGCCAAGGAAGCCCAGCCAACAGTTCTAGGTCCTCTCATTAAAGCACACAGAGCCTTCTCTGAGGGGACCCCAGACCCCCCAGGGTGGGGCAGGGGAGTATGGCTCCATTATCTGCACTTGTACGTGTTCTCACGCCTTCCTCTCTCGGCTCCTGGGCCTGGCTGTGAGCTGAACACTTCCCACCCGTCTTCCCTCAGGGCTTTCTGGTGGTTCACTCATTCTAAAAACAAGGTCTACGTCGCATCATATGATGATCTACAGCATCCTGCCTGCTTTGACTCTGGCCTGGTTACAAAGCACCATGTTGGACACACATCGTCTTGACCATCCACAGAGTGGGAATAAATACCTTGATTAGCAGGAAACTCCCGAAACGGAGGACTCGAGCTGGCTAGCAACCCAGACAAGCCCTCAGAACAGGAGCACAGGCTGTCTCTGCAAAGATGCCATTCCCGGAGTAATCCCATGAAAGAGAGTGAACCCTGGGGGCAGCTCCCTGCTGGACAAGAGTGTGTCTCCCTGTCACACACCCTGTATGTCTCACCAGACCTGGGTCCATGCGGTGAGAAGGCAGAGGCTTCAATGAGCAAAGCAGCCATCTGCTCCCAAACCCACTCCCCCAGGATCTCAGGTCATAAAGCACCCTGTAGACGTCACTGGTCACATGGATCATTTACTCACCCAGCCCTGGTCTATGTCATGAACACGTGGCTAAGCCATGGTCCACGTGCCTCTGGATTTCTCAACAGCAGCATGATTGACATTTTGTGCAGGACACATCTTTGCAGTGGGGGCTGGCTGTCCTGGCCACCAAGCGGCATCTATCAGTACCCCGGTTTCTACTCACTAGCTGTTGGTCACACCACCCCCATTGAGACAACCAAAAGTGTCTCCAGAAAATTCTCCCACGGCCCCCCACATCTCTCTCTCTCTCTCTCTCTTCAGTATGTTTCCACTGCCTTTACCCAGATGTTTCTGGCTCCCTCTCCCATGAGGGTCAGCAGAGAACAGACCCTCCATGAAAGCTTGATGCTCCTCCCACTCCACACATCATCGTCAGCTCCAGTTCCCACAGGGGCTTGTCTGCAAACCATGTGTTCAACCTTCTCTGAGCCTTCTTGTGCGGCCGTGCCAGGCCCAGACCCCCAAGAGGAAGGACAGACCCAAGAAGCACCACATCCTGGGAGGACATGAAGTAAGTCACAGGAAGACATGGCCGGGGGCCCGTGCAAGGCACTGAAAACTCAGGAGTCAGGTGCAGCCCCTGGGCGTGGGGAGGTGAGGAGGGAGGTGACGTCCCCCAGAGGGGATGTTCAACTGCATCTTACAAGTCCAGGAGGAATCGGTGGCATGGGTGGAGCACGGAGGGCATTCCTTAAAGACAGGGTGGAAGGCAGACCGGTGGGTTCCCGGGAGAGCGGCCTGCAGGCCGTCACACTCCAGAAACACCAGAGACAAACAGCAAGGCAAGTGCGGCTGGGAAGCCAGACAATTCACCACATGCTCAGCCGGCACCTGATTCACTTCCACAGCCCGACGCTCGCAGCAAAAGGTCATTGCGCCAACTCATACATCCTGAGTACGTGTCTCCCACCAAACACCCCCCAAGGCAACCTGGGAGCTTCCTCTTTTGGGCACATCTGAGCACATGGTGTGCTGCACTCATGACCAACACCCTGCCCTTCATGCACGGGGCTAGTGGCCTGTAACCTCAGCTACAACTGCTGTCTCTACTTACCTACCTGGGAGGGAAGTGCTCTTAAAGAACCAAGTGGAGAAGCTGGGATGGCTCAGCGGGTTGAGCGCTCATCTTGCAGACATGGGGACCAAGGATCGAATCCCAGCCCTGGCCCATTCGGACCCATATGCTGAACGGAGGTGTGCCCCAGCTCGGTTCTCGCCGGGGTGAACTTCCCATGTGGGAGGACCCTGGTTCAGCTCCTGCCCAGGCATGCTTCCCACATAGGAGGCTCCTAGCTTATGGGGACCTGCCTCCAATGCCAGAGGCCCCCAGCTGGCTCCTGCCCTGAGCAGACCTGCGCCTACATGTGGAGTGAAACTATATCGAAAACGAACGATGTCCAACTATGGAGACTGCTCTGGGCCTCCCCCTTCTCTCTGTCTCTGTCAAAAACAATAAAGATATATCTTAAAAAAAAGAAAAGAAAAGAAAAGAACCAGGCAACTAAACTAAGGCTCACTTGGCCTCTGTAAACCCTTGAAGAATGTAGCCTTCATTTGTGAAGCGATGGTTGTGGTAGGGGTGCTCTAAATCCTCTGCTTGCTCTGTGAAAAACCTACGGTGTGAAGCCTTTGCACACGCTGTTCCCTCTTCCTGGACGCTGTTCCTTGTACTTGGACCGCTGCATGCTCCCTCTCCCACTGTCCTCAGTGCTTTTTCCCCAAGTTGATTTCCTACTCATCCTCTCCTTTCAAACAAAGCTTCCTTTGCTGATGACCTACTTCAGAGCCCCGGCAGATGCTCTTCCTTGTCCTTCAGCTCTCTTACTATAATTTTAATCAATTGTGTGCTTTACTCCACTAGATGGTAAGCTCCCAACAAACAAGCCTACAGCAGTCGGGCATCACATCTCCAGGTGGATCTGCCCAGGTCTGAGCCCTGGCACAACCAAGCAGGCTATCACGCTGTTGAGATACTTCTGTACTGGCTGGTACATGGCTCCTGTGCCAACCCACTGGGTCACTTCTCCAGGACCCAGACACAGTTCAAACGTTGCAATAGCTTTTCAGAATCAGATGGCATTGTACTTCCTGTGGACACAGGGCAGGACCCCTGTGTAAGGGGCTAGCCTGGGATTTTGAACTGTTGTCTTTCATCCGTGGGTAATAAACTTTAAAAACTTAGGTTTCTTCCCCAACAAGCTTCCTTTTGAAAGGTTTATTTTATTGTTTTTAATAGAGACAGAGAGAAGGGGGAGGGCCCAGAGCAGTCTCCATAGTTGTACGTCATCAGTTTTTGACATAGTTTCGTTCCACACAGATGGGCTGCGGGCGCGCAGGGCAGAAGCTGGGCTGGGGGCCTCCCGCATGGGAAGCTCACCCCCTCAAGCCAGGGGCTGAACCGGGGGGCAAGAACTGAACTGGGGGCCTCCTGCATGGGAAACACAACCCAGTTCAGCATGTGGGTCCACATGGGCCAGGGCCGGGATTCGATCCTCCGTCCCCGGGGCTGCAAAACGAATGCTTAACCTGCTGAGCCATTTGGCTTCCCCAGCTTTCTTTTTAAAAATCTAATATTATAAATACAGGAATGGAGGCGAGGGGAGGGGAGAAATGGCCAGAGGCGGTTTCCCATGCATTTACGTTTACATATGTAATTAGAAAGTTACTCTAAGGAACTGCTTTGTACATGCATAGAACCTGTCTGAAAGTATATACACAACACAGCTCGCAGTGGGTACTCCAAGAAGAGCTGGATGAGCCAGGCCTTGGAGAAAGAGGGAGGTTCGCATTTCAGGGTTTACTCTTTCCTACCTTTGAATTTTGAATCACATGCCTGTATTCCCTTGTGCAAAAAAGAGAAAAAAAAGAAAAAAGAAACCAGTTTTGAAAACTTAAATTTTGAAAGTACTAATATGTAAATAAAATTTAATTTAAAAAAATGAAAGCAAAATATGGCCCCGTTCTTTTTTTTTTTAATCTAACACTACAGTAGGACATAAAATGAAAATAAGTTTCTCCCTCTCCAACCCTTGTCCATTCCCCGAATAAAATGATTGTGGACAGCTTTGTGTATATCTTCCTGGAATATCTTTTTAAACTAATTAACCCAAATGGGATCATGCTATACATTCTGTTTCACATCTTAATTTTTCACTTAACAATACATCTTGGCTATCTATCCACATCAGCATATGCAAATCTAAATTATGGGTTTATAAGCCGCATAATACTAATCGAGTTATCATGGCATGAGTCACAACCCACTCCCCTACACATAGACACCGAGGGTGTTTCCAGTTACTCAATAGTATAACTAATGCTGCAATAAACAGTCGTGCTAGGGCAGCCAAGTAAATCCCCAGGTGTAGAACTGCAGAGGTGAAAGGGGGGTATGGTTTTCACTTTAACTGCTGTTCGATTGCTGGGCACATAATCATTCTGTGGCTTTATTCTCTCCATTTGTACATCAGGAAATATTGATGGGCGATCAGGTTACCCCCATAAAAGGCTTGGCTAGCCTGAGAAATCAAAGCAGGATCAATGTAGGTGACATCCAGTCAAAGACATGATGTTCGTGCAAAGTTCCAACCTAGCATTGTGTCTGGGGCTGGAAACCAGGCCGGGCTGCTGGCCCAACAGCATCAGACACAGTGGCCCCAGACGTCCTGTGCCCAAGTAACAGGCCTGCCCTGTCCAGGAGGGCCTGGTATTTTCCTCCTAAAATCCCTTTCAGAGTCAAAAGGGTGTTGTCATGAGTCGGCTATGAGAGAAATGGGAAGACCAGTCAAAGGCAACGGGTTTCTGTGAAGGCGGTCATGAGAGGTACAAACAAGGAAATTCCAGCCCCAAAGCCAGGAGCTTTGGAAATAGCCAAGGAAATCCAAGCAACCTGGGATTTCTGCCACTTGTCCCTCTGCCCTGCTGGATCACGAGTTCCTGTGATGACTCACTGGAATTCCTAACGACATGTGACATGATGAAGGGGTGAGTGGCATGTGCACAGAGAACTCAGGGAGCACCCGAGGGCATGTGGCGTTGAGCCTCTCCTCCCTCACTGCCAAGTGTGACCGGGTAGATTTAGTACTGGCGGATCCATCTCTACTGGAACCTAGAATCAAGGACCTGTGCGTATAGCAGTCACGTACAAAGGAGCAGAAAAGGAAATTAACTTCAACATGGCAGCAAAGGCAACAAAAATGTCGAGGAACCGAATAGGCCATTACCTTCTTTACAAACAAAACTGCTTGCAACCCCACACTGACTTCCACGATAGCTTAGAACTACCCACGACCAGTTCCCAAGCCTCAGAGAAAATTCAGTGTCATCGATGAATGTAAAATTCCACCTTCTCAAAAATGAATAGGAGACATAAACTTCAATTCTGAAACAAGAATGACTTGTCTCTGAACTATATGTTCATGTTAATTATAATATATAACATTGTATGTGAAATATATTATGCACACGTTATATATAATACTAACAATTATTCTACTGAGCACTTATCATGGATGACATACAAGGACTGTCTGGAAAGTATCCAGCCATGTAACCATTCTTATTATATTGACTATGGCTGCATTTTTTTTTTCTGGACAGCTCTTGTATATTATTTATATTATTTCCAATCTTTATCACATACCATTCTGCACAATGGGTACCACTGTCACCATGTTATTAATACAAATGAAGAAATCAAGGCTCAGCGCCCAAGTGCTGACCTAGGGTCCCAACTTAGGATCCCAGTCCTGCTGAGGACTTAAGTCCACACTCTCCACACTGTCTCATGGCCTCACTGAGGTGCTGTAAACTCTATTTTATCCAGAGCGAGTCCTCAGGCATTGCAGGCTCCCCCACACGCCCCAAGCACAGTGGCGAACACCCGGCCCCATGCAAGTCAGCAAAGCCCCATGAACCAGGAGCCCTGCACCTGAGCTGGTACCAAGGTGAAGGTAGGAGCAAAAATGCTCTGAAATGGAATGCTGGCATCATTCAGTGGTTGAGCACTTGTTTCGCAATAGCGAGGCGTGGGGCTCAAGTCCCGGTCCCGGCCGGTGCAACCCCATATGCTGAACTGCTTACCCATTATACCCTCCATCCTGAGATTAAGGACATAAGGTACTGACAATCAATAATAATTATTATAGGAAATCATGCGTGGCCAATTCTTCCATTCCAGGCTTCCGGGGTTTGCCTTACATTCCAGGTCTCTTCAACTTAAGGGTTGATGCAAGTCCTTTTTGTGAACCATCCCCACCTCCGGGATTGGAATCAATCAATCATTTTGGGTTTTTTTTAAATATATTTTTATTTATTTATTTTGACAGAGAGAGAGAGAGATACAGAGACAGAGAGAGAACTGAACTGGGGGAGCTCCCAGTTCAGCATATGGTTCCGCACGGGCCGGGGCCTGGGATTCGATCCTCAGTCCCCGGTGCTGCAAAGTGAGCGCTTAACCCACTGAGCCATCCCGGCTTCCTCTGAATCAATCAATCTTCAGACGACTGCTCTCAGAGACCTGGCCCTGGGAGGCACTCCTTTCTAGAAAACCAAGAGTTCAGCCTTCCTCGCATTCCAGGACTGGCTTGGTCTCCTGCCAGCGATTTTGCTAACAAATGTTTTCAGAAATCAAAACCAGATTGGTTTCCTATTAAATCCGAGAACAAGCTTTCAGTGTAAACAGTCCTTGCACGATGACCCAAACATCCCTAGTTCATGGTAAGAAACACAGACCCCTTTTAAACACTTTGCTTTGAAATAAGTGTTTATGTTGTTATTTTTCAATCCTTCAGCTTTGCCCAAACGACCCTGATATGCGTCTCCCCTGTGCTCAACTCATTCTCCGCCCTCTTCTCCTCTCTACTGTCCCTCCGCCTGTGACAGGCAGGAGCCACCATGATTATCTAGTCCTCATAAAAAGACTAGGATGTGGCCTGTTACACTGATGACTTCATCTGCTCATCTAAAAGTAATCAGACCATTGCAACGCAGTCATTCCACAACCCACGTCTGCTGGGCTGCTATAATCTCATTACGTTACAGCATTTAAAGTCAAGTTCTCCTGCCCCAGCCCTCTCCCACAGAGGCTCAGACAATGCTGTGTGCACAGTGTGATCTCAGCTCCACTGTAAAAATCAACCACCTCGAATTGTTCAGTGCATCGCCCACCCTCTGAAGGTAACCTGATGGATATTACAAAGGCCGGTGCTCCTATAACGGCACACTTATTGTCAGACACAATGGCGCACCGGCTTATGCACACAGCGGAGGAACCTAAACATGCCAAAGAAACGGGCCGGACTCTGGCCGAAGGCAACGTGGAGGAAGAATGAGGAGGGAGTGGCTGGCATTCGGGTAAAGGGGGTGGCTAGCAGCCTTTGGAGCCCGCAGACACTCCTGTCTCCATAAAGGACCAGAATGTCTGATGCCCCCTGAATAGGATGCTCATATTCACATGTAAATATTCAGGAACTCCTGTGCATCTCAACCATATCTAGAGGTGACTGTGGCCAGCACATAGTTGATCGCAATGATAACATTTGGGCCCTTCATCTAACAGGACCAAGATCCAACCCTACTTTCAGAATAGCCACCGAATCCAAGTGATGTAGGAACACCAGCTCTTGCTTCACATTTTCCGGAGCCAAAGATGAACAGATCTTGCCCTTTGGCAGAGACTGGCTGTCCTCTCAGGGCCATGGTTCTGAAACGGAGAGACAATCCCACCGCCCAACCGCAGAGGGAATGACGGCTGAGTCTGGTATCACTGTTCTTCCTAACAAGTCCGCCTTCAAAAGAAAGGGGCTCTTTCTCCTCCATTCCTGCAGAAGCAAGAAATGTGCTCGATCAGGAGCCATCTTAACACTGCGGCTCAGAGCGCGCACAGGCATCATGAAAGTGTGGGTCTAGTGTGTAAGAAGCCCGTAGCCTCAGGCCACGTGGGACTCAGCCAGTTCTGCGGGGTGCACCGTCTGCACACCCACCCCATGGCCATCCTTAGCTTCGGGCTGGACACCACAGTGCAGGTCTGAGCTCTTAACAGAGCAACAGCGAAATGCGGGCTCCTTGATTGAAAGAACCGCAAAGGACAGCAGAGGGGAAGCTGCAGAATGTCTGTTTGTTCCACCACAAGAGGGAGAAAGTGATGCTGGCAGGGACCGAAAAAGATCAGCCAAGGGAGAGCAGCCCACGGAGCCACCACGCCGGAGTTTGGGCCGGCCACGCTCTGTCTACTTGGCTAACAAGCATAGCCCATGCCTAGCATCAGAACACGGCCAAGAACTGAAAGCTACCAAAGCCACAACTCTGGGGTCTGTCACACCACAGGGGACAGGCATCTGAAATAGCCATGCCATTAAATGGAACTGACTTCAAGTCCCCTCTAAAGCCTCCAAGCACAGCTCCATTCACCTGCAAGTCCCAAAGTCGACTCCTAAGAACCAGCGCTCCTGGGCTGACCCAGGAGGAGGAAGCTAGAACATCGGCGGAGAGACCTGTAGGTGTCAGGACCCTGGGACCACGGTAGGGTAAGTAGTGTGATGGCCTGCGTCACCTGGTGGCTTTGCTCTCTAAGCTGGAGGCTGCAGTGTGGGGAGGACCATCCATCTGGAAAAGTCATTTAGCCCAGAAAGAGCCCGGACGGGCCGCCCCAGGAGAGGAGGGTAAAGCCAGGAGCATGTGGGTCGTGAGCTAAGAGTCAAACCCGGCCAGCTGTGGCCACCTGCTAATTCCAGGGTGACATTTCCAAGCTGCGTCAGCAGACACGGCCCTGAGATTGGCAGCAACTCACACACGCCGGCTGCCTTGACTCCTCTGAACACATCTACGTATGTGGCCGCCAGTGACAACAAGAAAGCCCTGCAAGGAAGCGGGCGTCCTAAGAAAGAGCGTGAAGGCTGACAGGACCCTACTCATGCGTCCTGCTGATGGTGACAAAGGCCTGTAGGGACTGGACTCATGCATTTGGAGCTTTTTCTCTGTTTACCCGGGCAGCATCATGCCCCTGCCCCTCACTGGACCCAATTCTGCCCACTTCCTTGCAGCCCAAAGCAGAGGTTGCTTTCCAAGTGCCAGGCCCACCCACTCTAGAAGTCCAAGGTTTTGGGGGGCAGGGGAGGGCAACAATTTGCCAATGTGACAGGGAGTGCTTAAGGGGTATTTCTGGAGCCCACATGCCCTCCTCGATGTTAAAGCTAACAAACCCCCCTTTCACCATCATGACGAAAGAGCCAAGATTCCTGTTAGCACAGGTATCCGTTAGCTTGGGCCGTCACAGAGTGCCACCGACTGGGTGGCTCTAACGACAAGAAGGTCTTGTCTCACAGCCCTGGGGGCTGGGAGTCCGAGATCAAGAAGCTGATAAGGATGGGTCCCTCTGAGGCTGTGAGGTTCTGGCCCAGGCCTCGCTCCTGCTTCTGGAGGTTTGCGAGCAGCATTTCGTCTTGCTTGGCTTGTCGATGCGATGCCCCAAGCTCAGCCTTTATATTCACATGGGGTTGTCCCTGGGCACATGTCTGTCCCCACAGTTCCCCTTTCTATAAGGACACCAGTCATACTGGATTAGGAGCCACCCAAGGACCTCATATTAACTCAAGGACCTTATTTCCAAATAAGTTCACATTCTGAGATATTGGGAACTAGGAATCTAACTTTTTATTTTTATTTTTTTGTGTGTGGTGCTGGTGGAGAGACACAATTGAACACAATTCCATAGAAGGGATCTTAGAGATCCAGGAACTTGTTTTTTAAGGCCTCATATTTTATTGCTGCATAATATTTCATGATATATATGTACCACATCTTTTTTTTTATTATTGTTAAATTATGGGGGTGACATTGGTGACTAAAAATTATATAGATTCCAGGTATACAATTCTACATGACATCGTCTGTGTGTTGCATTGTGTGCTCACCACCCAGAGTCAGTTCTCTTTCCATCACCATGTATTTAGCTCCCTCTCCCTCTTTCCCTACCCACTCTCCCTTCCCCTCAGGTAACCACTAGACTGTTGACTGTGTCCTTGAGTTTTTCTGTCTTTGTTGCTAGCAGTTTTGTATTCCACCTATGAGGGAAGTCCTGTGGTTCTTGGTTTTTTTCTGTCTGGCTGATTTCACTTAGCATGATCGAGATCGGGGAATTTTTAAACTGTTTCACGGAACAGCAGGTTTTAAAAATGCTCCACACCCAGTGCATCCTTCCACGGGTATATATTTATCTCCAAACTCATCGGATTGTACGCATACCTGGAGACGCCAGCCTACACAGGGGATGCTCCTGGATGCAGGTATTTTCCATTACTTTCCATGTTTGCTTTGCAAGGGCCCATCACCCTTCCCCTCAGGTATGTGGGCCCCTCACCAAGCCCAGAGGCAAAACTCTAGAAGGGAGAGTAGGAGCCTCTTCTCCTAAGGTTCTATTTTCCACCCCCAGAAGGTACCAGAGCCCAGAAGGTTCTTTGCACAAAGGAAGTCCTCAACAAAAGAGGCTGGCCAACAATTTCCTTTTGGTCACACTGTCATGTTAGCCCCAAAGAAAGGGTGCTCTTCTTATTGGTTGGTCTCCCACCAAGTAGGGACCTTGTGTACCATTTTGAAAAGAAAAGGGAAATTTCCAAATGCCACAGCCACACTCAAACCTCCTCACCAACGCCAAGAAGGGCAGCCTCTCAGCCTAAGCCTGAGGCTTCCTGTGTGATTCTGTGCCCGGTCTCCACTCTTCCGAGGACAAAGAAAAACGTGCTCCAGCCACAGAGAGATAAAGTCAGTGCCTCTGGCCACCCAAGGGCTGTGGCATTTAGAGTCTCTCAGGATGGCCTGTGAGCGTCATGCTTCTCACAACCCAGTCACGGGTGGAGCACCGGAGATGCTATTCTTAAAGCTATGCTGCCTTCCAACTCTGGCTCCACAGACAGAGCCAACGGCATCTCTAAAGCAGGAACCAGTTTTAATGCTGAAATACACAACATCGTAGAGCCGTCCTCTGCCCTTGGAGAGCCAAATGCTCACCCACCGATAACCCTGGCCCATTACAAGCAGAACAGAGTCACTACTGTGGTTTGGGTTATGAGGGGCCATAAAATATATGACAGCCAACTGTAGCGCATGTTCTCCTTTCCTTCCCTATGAGCTCACAGTTCTTGCCACTGAGGGTGCAGGAGGACTCTATCTTCCCAGAAGAGAACTGGGTCCTAAGCAGAATTAATGCATCCAGGGAAAGATGTGTGGTTTCTATCCCAAGTTCATGGACGCAGTCAAAATAGGCTAAGGTGAAGACCCAGCCTTTCCTTTCAAATGAGCTTTCCTCCAATCATTTTTTTCCTAATTTATTTAAAACAAACTGGCTTCCCTGGCTCTGCGGGAGCCATAACCTCATTTGACAAAGAATCCTGAAGCACGCACGCTCCCAATTACCCTGAGGAGAAGGCACACCAGCCAAACTGTTTCGGAAAGTTCCCTCCACATTCTGGCATGTGGAGCCGGGTCAAGTGCTCCTTGCTGATTTTTCACACGTGGCCCACGAATGATCTGGTCTCTCGGTGGACCGTGCAACACTTGGATTTTCTGTTGGGCTCATGGGGATGTTCGTGCAATGCTCACAAACTTTTAACTAAGCTGACGTTCCTCTCAGAACAAGCTGAAGAACCGAACCCCTGGGCCAGGAACTAGCTCCGGAGTGGGGCTCATCTCTACTTGCTCTCAGCCACTTTCAAGTCCATGAGTGTGGGGGTCCCCAAGACCACCCACAGGCTTGGTAGAAGGTGAAATGGTAGGATCCACAGGACCCAGCATCTAGTCAGACCCATGGCTACAGTGGATTCTAGTGGAAGACTATAAAGCAAAATCAGCCACGGGCAAAGGCTCATGGGAGCAAAGCCTGGGGGAACCAGGCAGAGGTTTCCAAGAGTCTTTTCCCCGGGGAGCCTCAGAGGACACACTTCATTCCTCTAACATCAAGTAGTGATCATCTACCAGAGAAGCTTTGGGTTTTATTGGACGCTGGTCACGTGGGCATCCTCTGACTGACACGTATCAAAATTCCAGTCTCCCAGAAGGAAAGCAGGTGTTCAGCAGAAACCATGTGCACAACAAATGTGTAGGCACCATGAGCCATGCTTATCACTGAGGGAAAGTTCTCTACCTGTGTAGGGAAGGTTACCTGCCACGCCTGGGGGTGAGAGTAGCTCTCACCTACAGGTTGGCCCAGTTCAACACGCTTCCTCCTTATCAGCTGTGATGCCCACTCCTTGCATTACACCCTTTGCAACACCTGCCAGAATTCTCAGTGGACATCACAGAACTTCCCAGAACCAGAAGGGCCCTGAAAACACATCTGGTTGATTTCCCTCAGGATACAGAAGAGGCATGAGACCCCCACGGTGAGGGTGAGTGACTTGCCCTGAGTAAGTCTGGATTTGAAGTCCTCTGACACTGACCAGGCCCTGACCCGCGGCCCTCAACCACGATGCGGGCTTGAGTGAAGGGGAGTGGCCCAGTGACAAGCCGCCTGAGCTGTATGGCCACTCAGTCGTGATGGACAAGAGGTCAGGGGGCATGCGGGGTCAAGCCCAGTCTACCTTGATTAACACAGCGCCCACCCTGTAGGCACGCCGAGACTTCTCCAGCAAAGCCCTCCTTGGAGTTGCCAGACAGGTGGTGGTGTGCTGTCTCCCAGGGCCCCCGAATTTAAAGCCAGTCACTTGACAGACAGAAGCAGCCAAAGGCCAGTGGCTTGGCCCAAGCAAATGGGATGCACCACCCGTCTTGGGCAGCCGGAATCCCATCAGCAAGGGGAGCAGAAGGCATCACAAGAACCAAGAGCGGGGGAAGGTTCACCCCAAAGACACAATGGATACCAGGTTAAGGTCAGAAACACTGAAAATCCTAGATCAATTCCCCCAATGGAAGGAGGGCGCTTTCAGGCCATGATTCCCTTAACCAGACCCCCAGCCCCACCCCAGTTCTTCATTCTCACACCCAGAAGGGAAACAGACCCACGGGGGATGTGGACTGGATTGAAGATTCTAGCTCTGTGTGGCTACCACTGTCTCACCCTGAGGAGGGTAAAGCCAGGTTCCGGCAGTAGAGCCGTTTCCTGCCGTGCGGACGGGTTAGCAGCAAGTCCGTGGTCAAGGAAAAAAGCCCAGGGAAGACGCGAAGGATTCAGAAAGCTCCCTGGTCTCCTATGGCCCTGGGTCGAATGCTTCTAAAGGCCCAACTACAACTCTGTCCGAGGCTCCAGAAGCAGGCTGACCAGATGTAGTGTTCCAGCGGGTTTCTGTGATGTGTAAGCACAACAGTCCTAATGAACACCGGCAGCAGGATTGGCTGGCCCCAGCTTGCAGAAGGAGCTTCTTCACTCTTGGTGACCAAGAGCGCCTGTGGAAATGTTCTAGATGAAAGAAGTCTGAAGAGACGAGGTCTAAGGGTGGTGGCAGGGCCCAACAGGTAAGATGACAGTAAGGCGCTTGTCCTCAGCATGTGCCCAGTCCTGACCCCCAGAACAACACAGCAATTAAGATGGGGGCCCGGGAGCCAGGGTGCAGGCCCCGAAGGCTGATCCGAGCCCCAAGCCAGTAGCACAACTGCTCTGGGACTCAAGGTCCCTGGTCTGCAAAATAGCTACCTGGGCTTTTCTACCACCTGGGGGCCAGATGCAGGCTGGAATTCCCAGATTTCAGGAAGGGAGTGGGCACATCCAGCAGACGTTACGTGTCACCCCCAGTGTTCTTCTGCAAAGAAATACGCTCATGTTCCCATGATTGGGGTGGGGTGGGGATTAAACTATAAATCGACTCACTTCAGTTCAGCTCTGGTGCCGTAATCGCCTGACGCTGCACCCAAAGCAAACAAAATATTGTCAGAGTTGGGTGGCCTTTTTGGTTTGCTTGTTTTTTGATTCAGAATTGAGGATTAGGGGCCATGGCCCCGTATCTCTCTCTTCCGATTATTCTGAGGATTACATGGTTTATCCAGGTGCAGCGTTTTGTGCGATGCCTGTTATCGCCTATGATTACATCACTTGATGTCTGAGTCTCTCACGAGGCTGCAAGCTCCTTAAATCCCAGAGATACTATCTTAGTCTTTTTTTTTTTTTCCTTTTATCACCTTAGCACCCAGCAAAGTGTTCTGTGTACAGCAAGGCTTGTAAATAAATGCTTGTTAAATGAACACATCATGTTTCAAAGACAGATTTTTTTCAGTATTCAAAACACGATGGATCCCTACTGAGTCCCTGGAGGGGAGGATTATCTGAAGATGTCGGCAGCTAGAAATTCAGACGGAAACGTCCTGACTTCTTTGGACCCCTTTTGGAAGTGACCTCCACATGATGTTCTCAGAACTTTAAACAAGCAAGTGAGATGGTAGAGGCAGCAACTTGCATTCAGTGAAAGCCACAATATGCCAAGTGTTGTTTAAAGAACTTTACATGTATTTATTGGATGCTGTCCTTTTTTTTGACCCTTTTACTGATATGGCAGCAAGACAGGCAACTGGCCCAAAGACACAAAGACACACACCTAGTAAGTGGCAGCCTTTCATCCCGGGCCACTGAACCCCATAACCTGTGCTACAATCACTTCTCACACGAGGTGAGCACAGAAAACCCTTTCACTCCTCTCAGGGGCTGAACGGCCCACCTCCTCCACAGAAGATATTAAAGTCCTAACCCCCAAGGACCTGTGTGTAACTTTATTTGGAAATCAGGTCTTTGCAGATGAATAATTTAAAATGAGGTCACTGGGTGGGCCCTAATCCAATGACTGGTATCTTTATAAATGGGGGTATTTACACAGAGACAGACATGCCCACAAAGAGGACACCATTGAACATGAAAGCAAAGATGAGGTGGTGCGTCTACAAGCCCAGGAATGACAAAGGTGGACAGCAAACCCCCAGAAGCTAGAGGAGAGGCCCAGCATGAATCCACCCTCCTCTCGTCCGCAGGAATCAGGCCTGCAGACACCTTGTTCTGTCTTCGGGCCTCCAAAACAGCGAGACAATGAACTTTCCTGTTGTTTGAGCCACGCAGTGTGTGCTACGTTGTCACGGCGGCCCTAGCAGACCAAGACAAGGCCATCCAGCTGATGAAAGAAATTGTCTGGAGCCACCCAGCCAGCGTGTCCTTCTCACAGAAGCACGCACACACACAACACAACAACACTCCCTTGGTTGGCTGAGGAACGAGAGATACGGGACACTTAAGGGGGCTTCTTGCTCATGGGCACAGCCCCAAATACTACTTCCTGGCCTTTCAGTGACTACTTCTTTCAAAACCAATGAAGAAAGTAACTGAGTAAACAAGAAACCCAGAGAAGACACATGTTCATGTTCCCCACTCGTTTCTTAGAATGAGCAATAGTGCAACTCCTATCCATGAACGCATGCCTCCCCACACTGCTCACACATCACCCACAAAACAGAAACCTCCCTCTCCGTGCGCTGCTGGCGTGCCCCACCCCCCACAGACCAAGGCCTGTTTGTGATTCAGCAATGACAGGTGACAGCCAAGATGGATCCCAACATCTCCCAGTCCTTGTGTGGGCTACCAGAGGGACACAGAGGCCACCCCACGGGGGAGACCAGAGCAGGAGTCGGGGAGGGGAGGGCTTGTCCAGACCCCAGGACCTTGGCTTCATCCTCTGGCTGCTGCGAAATGAACACCCACAAATACAGGGTCCGGCAGAAGTCACACCTCCTTTTTTTAATGAGCTGGTACTACACACGAGAGCTTTTATGACAAAACCATAAGCGTGTCATTCTGTAACATAACACTATCACACTCAAGCGTGCTCTATGACATTGTAGGGGAAATGTTCCAATGGCTGTCCATCTCGTGCGAGACGAAAGCAGTCCTCACGATCTGACAGCGTTGCTTCGGCCGGACCCCGTAGATTATAAACACACTTGGATGAGATTTTACACCATCAGATATTATGGCTCCTGCTAGAGTTAAGGGTGTAGTGATCTGAGGCCTTCTGCGGCAACTCTTCCCGTGTGTGTATCTGTCTCACTGGGGCTGCAGACACACACGTGCCTGGCCACCCACCCCAGGCCTGTGTCCCCGTGAGTGGTTAAGCAGAAGCACGCGCCTCCTTAAACATTCTGAGAGCTCGGCTGCGAGCAGATACACCCCGGGAGGTGTGTGCTGGGTCAGGTTTCTGACCCGATCCGAACTGAGTTTTACGCTCAGGGTTAGTTCTTTCAGAAGCCCCTATCAGTAAATCACCTTGGTAATTCCAGACGCCCATGGGGATTTTGTTTCCTGAGAGGCAGGCTGAGCCCAGCTCACAGAAGCCGCGAAGAATCGTCGGAGCTCGGAGGTGCTCCTGAGTGGGACAGCCCCCACCCCGTCTCTGGCCTGAACTCGTTTGTAGACTCACCAGCGATGGGAACATGTGTAGAATCTAGAGAGAACATGCTCACGCCGTCTCACCAAAGCCTGGCGGATTGACAGGGAAATGTCTGACACTGTGGGCCAGAAGGTGCCACCGAGCCAAAAGAGCAGCAAAGCACAAGTCCCCATTCCTGCCCATCCGGGGTGCCCTGCGAGGGCTGCCTGATGTTCCGTTGGAACCAAGGAAGCCCACGCAGGGGAGCAATAAATGTCTCAGCCAGATTCAGCACAGAACTCACACAAGGAGCCATAGTAGATCCGGAGGAGGAGTCAAACTGCCCGTGTTCTCCCTGCATTTTCGTGTTCATACACCTGCCTACTGGGGCCCTGCCCAGGGGGCGCGGGGAGGGGACACTGACTGGCAGAAAGAGGGCACTGTTTGTTGTTCAGCCCAGCACAGTCCTGGGGAAGCCCTCACCCCACAATGCACCTGGGCTCAGAAGCAGCTCAAAGCACAACCCCCCTACCCCGAAACCAACATCCCAAAGGGTCAGGAGGAAGTGAGGCTTCTAATAGATGGTCTCAGCTTTAAACAAACTTTTCAATAAATGTGGTCATGACTCCAGAGCAGGTGTATCCCACGTTCTTTTGCCCAGTCAATGCAGGCTGGTTTTTAAACTACCCATTGCAGTCACCCCTAATCCTTTCTAGAATATAGCAAGGGTCTAAATAAATGTCTGGGCAGATCTCCAAGGCTCTCTTGCCGCAGATGATCAAGCCCGGACGGGAGGTTGGGTCCTGAAGTCTGCCCTCCTGGAACTGCTTCTCAGACTGGGGCACGGTACCCCCGCCCCCCAACACTAGGAGGGATGGTCGCCTCCTAGGAATAAGATGGTTCATGTTCAGACAATCACAGGGACATTACTGAGTAGAAGAGAAAGTTGACATGAGTTTTTAAAAGAAGAACAAGAGATCCCAACGAGACGTCATTGTCCAGCAGGAGGTGTTAAGCTGTGCCCCACCCCCACCCTGGGGTACCCGAACAGAGGAGTTTGGGGAGCCCTTGGCAAGGGCCTTCCTGTGTGGGAACATTCCCGTTCCTGCTTGTTCCTGTGACAGATAGGTGTTGTTAGTGGCCCACATGGGAAAATCAACGATGGGGCTTTGGATCGTCAACACGAGGCACAGCTGTGTAGATCAAAGCCATATCTACCGGACACGGGGAATGTGCAAGACTGCAAGGGGAACAGAACCTTCCCAGACCCGCTCCCTCCTGTGGATTCTGACTCAGAACTGCCAGAAGCGAATGGGCACCTGCCAGGGGGTTGAGAGGTGCCCTGGGCTGGCTGTGATTTTCCAGAGCCGCTCACAAGTTCTACAGCATATAAAACTGTTGGGCGGTGATGACTAATAAGCTTGCGACCCACAGACAGCCGACCCAGGGACTTGGCTTTCCTACCCACCAGCAACACCTTGTCTTGCAGTGTGACGCCCAAGAGCTTCCATGTTCAACAAGTCCCTTGTCCACCCCCAATGCAGGGGCCGCAGAAACTCTTGGAGAAATGGAGGAGGAGGAAAAGTCACATGTGTGGGCGATGATGGAGCTGGGAGTGGAGGCTGGGTCTGGAGAATGCCACGCTGATACCTCTCCTAGGCTAGAAGCCCTACTGAGCACTGACGGAGATGGGGTATTTTGCAAGTGTTGGCACCCATCCCTAACACATTCCTGCAGCTGGGCGTGATGCAGAGTATGCGAGACATCCCCCACGTAGCCCGGACCTGCATTCTTCCCCTTACATTCTTTGGAAGTGGCTGTCAGCCCAGGCTCGGTTTTCAAAGCTCTTAAATCATTCGCTTGGGCTCCTTCTGGCGACGGCCTTCAGCTGAAACCCAGGAGCAATTTTCCATCCAGACAACGGCAGGAGCTTCAGAGACGGTTCCTGGAGCTCAGACCGTGGTCTGTCGTTCAAAAAGATGGTTTCATTCCTTCCCATGAGCCTGTCCCATGTGACAAACTAGAGGTCTCTCGGGTCGCCCACAAGGATGCTGAACTCAGGACAATTAAAATCCAAATCTAACTGCTTCCAAGTCAGTCCTTTGGCTCTGCTTGCCTCCATCCATATGACGAAAAACCTTTGCATTACCTACAACCTTATAAACCATGTCCAAACCCCTGTGAAATAGAGATGTCATCAAGAATGTTCCCTACAAGTCAGACGGATCTTGACTTCCATCCCAGACCCTCCTGACTAGCTGGGTGACCTTCAACAAGTGACCTCAACCCTCCGAGACCCACTGCCCGCCTCTATAAATGGTGCTGGAACCTGCACGGCAGGGCTGTTGTGAAGATAAAGATGAAATGACATGAAAGGTGCTTGGAAGGAGCAGCATTGTCCTCATCGCCGTCACTAAGGCAGCCAGAAAAAGATGCTGCTGCCTCTGAGGCCAAAGAAGTGGCTGGAGAGGGAGACAGGGGAGCTTTTCAGGTGGGATTTCTCGTACGACGTGACAGAGTGGCGAGAAGAAGAGCCCACGAGACGGCCAGGGCAGTTACCAATCGCTCTGACCAGTGTTCTGTTCACCAACGGCAAAATGGACAAGAGGAAGAATGGGGACATGCAGGGAAGATCCAGAGCTTTAGTCCCCAGGGGAAGGAAGCTCCTCCCTCCTCACAGCCTCCCCTCTCCGCTCTCCTGTCACTGCCCTAAGCCTGCCCTCTATGTCTCCTTTTCCACTGCCTGCCTTTACTATGTTACATTTTGTTCAGGAGCCAGTGAACATGACCCCCTCTCTCTGCTTCCGGTCACCTCCACGGGCTTGGGTACAGTCCCCGAGAGGTCTTCTACACCCAGGGCTGCTCAGGCCACCCCTCGCCGCCCAGGGGACAGGCTGGGGCTGGCACTAAAGCCTCTGCCGCTCCGTCTCCAGCTGCGTTCTCACCCCAGGCCCCCTGCCCTGAACACACCATGCCCGTCCTGCGGCCGCTGCCAGCTGAAGCTCCGCTCAGATCGCCCGCTTCTGTGCAGCCCCCTGTTGTGTCCCCACTCCTGTCCCCTCCTCTGAGACCCCACAGCCGGCCCTTATCCCCGGCTAGCACAGCCCTGTCCCCATCTCACAGCATCTCCCCAAGGGACTGGGAGCACCCTGAGGGTAGGGACCTTCCACTCACCCCGCTTCTGACAGATGCAAAATAAGCATCTCGGAACCAACTGCTGAATCATCGCGGAGTCCAACCCCCGTCATCCCAGCGGGCCCCCCAAGACCACCCGTGACGAGGCTGCATGGAGCGTTTCTTCTGAAGGAGAAAAGAGGGAATTGGATGGATCCTCAGCGGGCACCGGAATCTGCCCTTGTCTCCTTTTCCCGGCCCTCATACGGGTTCCAAGGACATCAGTGGCACAAAGTGAGTCACAGATGCCCTGAGACACAGCAGGTCACCTTGAGCTGGTCATGTCTGAAGTCCAGAGGCAGAGTGGCACACCTGCCAGCTTCGATTTTGTCCTGTTTTGTATAATGTGTGCTCTGACCTCCTAGCGTGACCCTTTATAAGCAGGGAGCCCCCAGCTCATCACGTCTTGTGTCTCCGTCCCAGCTCCTGGCCGAGTGTCTTGCACATGGCGGGCTCTCCATCAACGCTGCCCCCGCGATGACCACGGGCAGCCCCCAGCCCCCGAGGCTCAGCCCGAATGCCCCGGGCTCCCCGGCCCGGCCCTGCACGTCTGAGACCAACACGCCGGGTGCGCTGGGTCAGTTCCCACAGCTGTGGTTTCTCCAGGGCAGCCTCAGGGCTGGGAGCCAGACGGCCTTCCCCACCCTGTTGTTCCGTCCAGCGACGGCTCACACCCTCCCCTTTCCCGGGCAGGGCGGTCCCACTCCGCCCTCACACTGCCCCTTGCTCCTTCAGCAGCTGGGGTCTGTCCCTCGCGTCTCCGCATCTGAGTGCTGTGCTCTTGGTTGTTTTCTTTATCTGGTATGTCTGAGGTACGCTCCCTCCCCATGAATTCCTCCCTCTGACTCCTGAGAGGAAGGAGGCTCCTTCCCCAACACTCCACCTCCCCCCCCCACCCCCTGACTCAGCTTTTCCCAGAAAGCACAGGAGCCAGCCTCAGTCTCCCCCAAGAAAGCCAAAAAGTGGGGGTGCTGCACCCCGCCTCTCGGATGGGCACCAAGCAGGCCAGCTTGTGCCTTGGGTACCCCCTGTGTGGACCAAGGATGCTGCAACGAGTCACCCACACCACAGGGCACAGCCAGCCTCCTTCCGCTCCTGGGCCCCAAGATGAGAGGCAGCGCAGCCGTGTAATCGCCTGAACGGCAGGCTCGGATTCTAACGCTACCAGTTCTTGGCTGTGTAACACTGGGCAAGTTACTTTACCTCTCTGTTTCTCCATCTGGAAAGAAAGATAACCACTTCCTCAAGTGCTGTATTTTTAAACCAAAGGGGTTGCCTTTATGTGGAGGGGGATCTGACATAGCTCACAGCTTCAATGCTGTCATTGCACTGTTTTTAAAAGTACTCTCATTGACCTAGACACGGAAAAAAGCAAGAAGAGAAATGCTCCCAGCCGCTGGGGGCCATTTAATTCCAATGGGGGTTGGTGATGGTGTTCTCGGTTTCTCCGGGTCACGAATTGGGGCTCTTCCTGGAACGTCTGTCCCTGTGTTTTCCCCTGCCATTGGCAGAACACCTCAGTCCACTCCCCGGCTCAGCACAGGTCCGCAGATTCAGAGTTCCCACCCAGCCGCCCTTCAGTCCGCTCCACGTGAGGACCTGGCAGAAGCAGTCGCCTTCTGCAACACAGAACAAGCTATGTGCCCAGCCAGAGCCCACTTCAGCCAACGTGGACTGGTTACCAGAACTCTCTGGAGAGTGAGGAAGAAGTCACCTCTCTCCTGGGCCCTAAATGTTTGCTTCCAGCAGGGCCCTCAGGTCACCGAAATAGTAGGTCTTTTGCAATTCCACCTGCTATAATTTAAACAAATTCTCGAAACCTCACACATAATCACTGGCTTTGCAAACCGCACACAACAAAACAAAACAAGCCCTCCCTGATGGCCCCCTGTGCTCCTAAATCCGTCCTGTCCTCTTCCTTTGGGCCATCGCACCTGCCTGGAAAGAGGTTTCCTCCACTGGAGAAGAAAGGAACCTACGGAAGCGCAGCACCTCGCAGTCCGGTTCGGAGCTCCCAATGCACCTTGGTGAAGATGGTCTGTTAAGATTTCATTAAGCGGAAAGCTTCTCCCTTTTCAAGCTGTCAAGTCACAAGGGTGAGCAATGAAGCCACTGAAAGCCAAGAAGGGAAAGGTTTCTTCAGGAGCATTTAAAAATGCAAAGCATGTTATCTGTCACACGGCCCCGGGGCCACTTAATTAACTATATGTCCGTCCCCTGTAAGCATGAAGCCTGGCTTTGCTGTTCACCAGAATCCAGAAAGGGGGCGCTGCTGAGTCCAGCCTCCCAATTAACTTGCGCTGCCCCCAAGGCCTGGGGGTGGGCGGCGGGGGGTGTGGTGAGATGAGGGGTTCACTGCCCTCCCACTAGCTGGAGGCAAGGCAGTACCCCAGCTTTGTGCTGTTCTCCACGGGAGCCATTAGCCACATGCGACTACGTACAGTGACATTAATTAAAAGGGAATACATTGGAAAATCCAGTTCCTCCTTAGCCACAGGTGGCTACTTACATCGAAATTAATTAAAATGGAATAACATTCAAAATTCAGCTCCTCGCTGCCACACCTTACGCGCTCAGCAGTCACGCGGGGAGAGCGGCTCCCACGCTGGACAGCACAGAGCAGAGAACTCCCCTCACCAAGAAAGGTTCTGTGGGGGGTGGGAACCGAACTGGGGTCCCCCACACGAGAGGAGAGAACCTTTGCCACTGAGCCATCCCAGGGGGGTTACCAGTTACACCTCAGTTCAGCATATGGGGTTTGCATGGGCTGGAACCGGGAATCGAACCTCAGACCTCAAAATTGTGAGGCCAGTGCTCAATCCCTGAGCTATCCCGGCCTCCCCGGAATAATTGCTGCTTTTTCTGTGCTCACTTCTGTAGTCTAGTGCTTGTGCCAGAGGTTTGCAAACATAATTACTAGGCCCGGTACCATGGCTCATGTTTTGATCCTAAACCTTGTGACTCAACACCTGGTCTGTGAACCCCTGGAAACTTGTTAGAAGGGCAGAGTCTCGGGTCCCCCGCCCCCAGACCTATGGAGTCATTTTAACAAGATGCTCAGGTAATGATTCAGGACACATTAAAGTTTGAGAAGCACTATTTCAAACAAAGCTCCTGAATTTGAAGGAGCCTTTTAAAATACCAAATGCCTAGTTCCCACTCTCAGAGACTCTTATATAATCGGTACGGGGTGTAGGCTGGACATTGGGATGTTCAAAACCTTCCCACGAGTTCCCAACCCGTCACCAAGCTTGAGAGCCCCTGCAAACGAACCCTGCATTTTATAAGAGGAACTAAGAGACTGTGTCAGGCCACAGAGTGAGTTTGTACAGGGACAGGATTCCACTCAGGCTTCCTGTCTCCCTAAAAATGTTAAGAAACAAAAGAAAAAAGATCCATATGCACCATCAGCAAATGAAAAAGGAAACCTGCATCATCCAACACCCACCTGACTCCAGACATTGCCATCACATCAAATGTCCCCTCTGTCAAGAACCCAGAGGGTTCTCGACTCGTGTGAATACAAACAACCACTCAGTATAGGTTGGATCTCAGGAACCCTCGCCATTTCTAACGACCATCAAACACGGAAACTGAGTGTAATATTAGTGCTGGGAAAGACAGGAGCCACCCTCCTCCTGGAATGACCCAAAAATGTCCCACACGGACAGAGATGCTGCCTGGATCAGCAGTTTCAGTCTCTGCTGGTGCCTGATTCTTTGCTTGTGTAACTATGGAAGGGACAAGATGATATTTTTGTGTTGCCTTGCAGCACGGGTTTTCCATCTGAGTTAGGAGATAACAGGAAGAGCAGACGGGAGAAGTAAGAAGAGTTCTTTTCCTCTCAAGGTCCCCTCTGTCTTGATGACAACCTCTGAACTCCGCTCACCTCTGCCAGGGTGATGATCAGTCACAAGAGAGGTCCCACCCACTGTTTATTCACATCACGGACTCTACCTTTTACACACAGGCCTGGAAAAGTGGCTGCACCCAGCCCATGATTCAAGTGTGACAGGGTGACGTTCTCTATTGGCTCCTTCCCTCCGGCCTTATATAATAAACTGTCTCCAGGACGACTTCTGGCCTGGAATTGTGGAATGGACATCCCTTGGAGCTGATGTTGAGACTGCAGTAGTTCTTCTTGGGCATAACTATGTCTTTCCTTAGTGCAATGAAGCATCATCTGCTTCACGAGGCACCTGCAGAAAAACCTAACTCCAAACGCCCACGGTGCTGATAAGTTTGTGCCCAAAAATTAGACCAAATCCCACTGAATTGCTAGCTTGAAAGCCAGGAGTAGCAGCTACCCATACCTCTGTGTTCTTAGCAGTGATAGCAAAGAGAGGAAATACCCACACCTTCCAGGGCACCATGCATGTGGGAGAGCACACACACACACACACACACGGGTGTGCACACATACTTCGGGCAATCAGCCTTCCCCCTGCACCCCACCATCCATGCCTCTTACCTCCTAAATGCATGCCTCTCCTCCCTTGCAGATAAAAGGAAGACTACTTCCTGTTATAAAGGAGCGCTGTGTGTGTGTTTAGGCAACAGATTAAAAATATATATACAGTTGACTGCGGTGGTCATAAAACAGCACTGAAAAATATTTGCCAAGCTCAATAATGTTGCCCCGTCAGGGCCAAGCTTTGAAAGTGAGTTCCTGGAGGAGACAGACAAGGTGGGGACTGGCTGGGACTCATCAACATACTGCAACGCCGGCGTTTTATGGGTAAGGAAGCAGAACTCTAAAGAGGTGACTCGCTTGCCCAAGGCCACCTGGCTAGTGAGTTGTGGTGTCCGGACAAGAACCTCCTGTCCAGGGTCGCAGGCCTGTGGGCAGCCGCACGTCAGCAGCCCTACATCTCAGGAAGCGATCCCAGCAGACGGTGGTGAATGTTCTCAGAAGGGTCCTGGCGCCACCCACCACCTACACCAGCCCAGGTTTGGCTAAAAAAGAAAACTCCCTGGGCAGAAAAGGGGAACTGAAAACTAGAAATGTTGCCATTGCAGCCTTCCCATATTTCTCTGGGAGGCTGGCACCAGCAAGAGCGTCTCTTCCCACCTGTGGTGCACGTTCAGGAGGCAGAAGGAAGGACCGGGGGGACCGTGCTTAGTCCCGTTCAGCTGGCTCCGGCCACACGCGGTCAGCACTACGGATCCATGACCTTACAACCAAGAGCCTATGGCTTCTCCCCAGATTCAGTGTCTCGTCTAATTATTCCCCTGGACAACAGCAGAGCTGTTGCTCCTTCAAACACCCGTGCCACTGCCCAGACCACCTTTGCCCTTGGGCCCAGGTGTGACCAAGTTTTGCTTCCCCATCAACGTCTGTTGTCAGGACTGGAAAGTCATCCCAGCCAAACCATTCTCCCCGTGTTAGTCTCTCTTTAAAAAAAATAATACATATATTTTTTCCATTAAGACCGTATTTTTTTTTAATGGAAAATTTAGAGAAGAAAAAAAAAAAAATCCATATCCCAGATGTGAGCTTATTAGCCATCAGATGTTCATTTTTTTCTGGGCATGTCTGTTTCCAACAAGGCTGTCATAATACACACATATTTCTGTGTCCTTTTTCTTTACCTATAATGATATCATTTTTAAAAATCCCTACGTTGCT
This sequence comes from Craseonycteris thonglongyai, assembly GCA_004027555.1. Classification (NCBI taxonomy): domain Eukaryota; kingdom Metazoa; phylum Chordata; class Mammalia; order Chiroptera; family Craseonycteridae; genus Craseonycteris; species Craseonycteris thonglongyai. The sequence continues at coordinate 85,060 of PVKE010000708.1, read as the reverse complement.
ACAGTCTTCCTAATACTGTAACTCCAATGGCTGTTTATTCTTGAATCAACTGTATTTACCATATTTGCCCAGCTGTTTCCCTACGTGGATGATCTGTGTTTGTTTCTGGGGCATCAGGAATATAAATAAGGCTTCCCTGGACACTCTTGTGTATACAGGTTCTTTTTTTCATAGTTATTTGACGTTATTTCCGTAGGATAGCCTCCCAGCAGTCACCCTTCCGTTTTCCTCTTCGTTGGAGAAACACAGTCCCTGAGAGATTACATATCTGAGAAGGGGAGCAGGAATACTCCAGAGAGCCCCACGTCTGGTCCTGACTCAGCCATCAGTGACCAGCTAGGTGAATACCTACAATACACTGAGACTCAGTTTCCCTCGGACACTGAGGGGCAGGTTCCCCCCAAGGCCGGTCACCATGTTCCCATCACCAGCAATAATCTCCTTCTGCTCTTCACACGACCTCCCGTGAGATGCCAAATCACCTGTCAGTCTCCCGTGTACTTAGTAGAAGCCCCCCTGAGGGACCAGGTTTCTTTATGCTTGGGGGGGCTGTGTAGATCAAGGTCAGGGTGTGCATTCCGTGCCGGCAGTCTTGCCTGTTCCTCCCCACGCTGGCTGTGGGCTCTGCTTTCTGAATCCAGGTCAGCCGCGGAATCCAAACCTGCCTCATACCTAGAAGCGTTGACCGTAGCGCACTGTGACGATAAACACGCACAGGCCTGAACTTGGGGACTTCCCAGAATTCAGTCATGTCGGGGAGGGAGCTGGCCTGTGTCTCCTTTCCTGGTTCTCCAGGACAGTAAAAAGGCCACTGTCACATCCCTCAGGGGTCCCTGCAGGCAAAAACACCACCCTCAGCCCAGAGCACACCAGAACAAGTGGAGGAATGTATTGCTCTTGATTCTATCTTCTCCGTTCCACAGTTCCCCATGTATTGTTGGCCTCTTTTAAAAAATAAGTTATAATTAGCAGAGAAGGGAAGATAATTAACTTTTTCTCTATCATTCAACATCCTGTGTGACATACGGGGTTCCTTGTGCTACTGCCTCCTTAGTGATGGAACTAGGTGATGGGAGCTCCAGTTCAGTCATCTCCCCTCCGCATCCTCTGTCTGTGACAATCACATGGCCTTTGCACACTTGTAAAGGAGGGCATAACCAGGCCATGAGTTTGCAGCATGTTGTGATAGCACACACACAGCTTTAGAGTCAGGCAAACCTACATGTGTCAAATTTTTTTTTTTTTAAGGTTTATTTTATTGTTTGAGAGAAGGGGTTGGGAAGGGAAAGAGAAAGGGGGAGGGCCCAGAGCAGTCTCCATAGTTGCACATCATTAGTTGTGACATGGCTTCATTCCACACAGGTGGATGTGGGGCCACTGGGGGCAGGAACCAAGCCGGTGGTTACCAGCTGCACCACAGTTCAGCATGTGGGCTTGCATGGGCCAGGGTCAACCACTGAGCGATCCCGGCATCCCCTTGAATTCTGATTCCACTTTTCAGATGCGTGAACCCGACAAAATACCCTGATGAGCAGAGTCTAAGACACCGATGCAAAGACCTATGATTATTGTACTTTGTAGCAAGAAAAGAAAAGTCTCTGTTAATTAAACTGTCACATGACGATTGCTTGTAAGATGGATCCCTATTTTAGATGATGGTGAAAGAAATGACTGAGAATCAATAAGTGATAGTTAACCTCTTTACAATTACATTTCTCAGATGCAGGATGTTAAATGCCCACCTGGAAGGCTGGCTGTGGGGTAGGAATCAGAGCAATTGAACAATGCCAGGCTCTGGGCCTGGTGCATAGGAAGGACTCAAATAAAATGGTAGTTCCCCTTCTCATTTCAAAAGTGACAGGGAGGTTCTAGATGGCTTATAAGCTCTTTCAGAGCAGATACCAGATTGTACACATCTTTGACCCCTCTCACCCCCCATGACCTAGAACAGGCCTGGGCAGACGTTTTCAGGGTAAGCGCTACTTCTCCAAGTATTGCGGTCCACTCGCTATTTATTTCTTTATTCGGGCGGTCACCCCAAAACTGCTTGGTGGTCCATCAGTGGACCATGACTGATGTCTTATCCAGCCCTGACCTAGTACAGAGCCGTACACATTGCAGACACTCAACACATGGATGGTGAGTACAAATGAACACGTTGAAAACTGACAAATACCCCAGCAGGGACCCCCGGTCTGAGGCTGCGGCCAGTGCCACCCCCCTGGCGTCCCCAGCCCTGGAAGTAATGAGCACCACTGTCTGCCATCCTGGGTGGTGGCGGCTGCAATAGAGAAAAGCAGATGTTGGCGGCTCGGCGCTGGTCCCCTGAGGAACTCCTGGTGCACGCAGGCTGTGGATGGTGGCCCACGGCACTTGGGTAAGTATGAGCAGCTGAGTGTCCGTTCCACAGACAAATGCAGCCCTGTGGCTCCCCGGGGCCTCCCGGGGAAAGGCGAGCCACCTTGGTGCCCTAGATGTGAAAGGCTGTGCATATCAAGTCAGACAGGCTACGTCGCTGCAGGCTCTAGACCTGTCCCCCAGGACTCTCGGGGAGTGAGACTGTGTGGCATAAGCAAAGGTCCCACGTGGGCAGTGCTGGAAGGAGCAGAAGTTCAGACCGACAGAACCACGTGAGACTTGCTTCCCTACTACATGTTCATACCTGCTGTTGGTCACTCCTCTCGTGCTCCGCTGGGAGAAGACAGAGCCAGGGAGTGAAGCTCATTTTCCATCGCCTGCTTTTGAGTCAGTCATTGTCACACGGGAGAGGAGAGGAGCTGCCCATGACAAGTGTAAATACCCAGTCATCTACAAGCCTGACTTTGCCCGTGGCTTCAGTCAGGAGGCGTCCTGTCAGGGACACACTGAGCAATAATAATTAGCAAGATGGCGATGACCCATTCTTTGAGGCTTCATGCCTGAGTCCTTGTTTGGCCTTTCCCTTCAGCTGAAGGGAAGGACCCGGGCACTGGAGAGAAGAGGAATTCAGTCAGCAGGCCCACTCCCCGAGCCCCCCGGTGTGCTTTCCGCACACGCTGGCTGGTGCGTGTTCTCTCGGTTCTCACGGGATTAGGGGCCTGCCTCGATCTAGTCCCTTCCCATCACTGCTCTCTCTGCCGGGCGACGGGGAGGGCTCAGGAGGCTGTGCCCCTGCCCGGGCACCTCTCGAGCCTGTCTGTGCCATCGGTTCCCTGAAGTCTCTGTGATGACCCCGAGGTGGGCAGGGGGGTCATTTACCTGGTTGCTCATTCCCTACAGTTCATGGGGATTTTAAGAAACTTTCCACAGCACACCTCCTTCTTCTTCTTCTTTTTAATTGTTTGAGAGAAGGTGAGAGAGAGAGAGAGAGAGAGAAGGGGCAGGGCCCAGAGCAGTCTCCATAGTTGTACGTCATTAGTTGTGACATGGTTTCATTCCACACAGTGGATGTGGGGACGCACCGATTGGGAACCGAACTGGGGGCCTCCCACATGGGAGGCGAGAACCTTCACCACTGAGCCATCCAGTGGCAGCTTAGCATATGGGGTTGCACGGACCGGGGCCGGGAATCGAACCCTGGACCTCATGACTGGGAGACAAGCGCTCAACTGCTGAGCTATCCTGGCATCCCGGTTGTCCCTGTTTTAAAGATGAAGAAACTGAGAAGAGTTGAAGGGAAATCCCACAGCCACGTAGAATGTGGCAGGGCCAGGATTCGACCCCACGCAGTGTGATGGGGCAGCCTCAGAAAACTGGTCCACTTTCCCACTGATGCACAAGGTGCCTCACTTTACTTGTAGCAGCATGACACCAAATTCAACAGGAGACTTTCCCTTTGGAAACAGCAATGAAGGTACACTGTGTGTTGCGTGCGGGGAGCTTTGAGGAGCCCTTAAGAAGACCCCATTAACTGACTACTGGATCCCCAGGCAAGAACTAATTCATTCCACCACAGTGGTGTTTGCTGAAAACGCTCCCCGACGACAGCAGAGCACTCAGCAGTAGCCTCACCATCCCCATGGACTCTCACCCCCGAATGTGGACAACATGGCCACACGTCATGCCCTGAGTGTTCTTCCCCAAAGAGTCTTCCATCCCTGCTCACGCAGTAAATCACCGCCCCAGCTGAGCGCTGGCCCTCGGTCCAAAGGGGCTCCCTGCATCACAAAGGGGCAAATGCTTCCACCACTATCCGGCACAAACACAAAACCAGCAACTGAGCACACTCAGCCTCGCCTCAGCTGACCCTACTTTCCACCACCGACTCCATGGCACGGGGAGCTTGTGTCTTTACAGGGCGACTTGCTGAATCCATTCCTGCCCTTCCTTTCACACCCTGTAGGGCAGCCACTAGTGCTAGTCTCAACGCGGTTCTTTGCAACCATCCTGCAAGCTGTTTCCTTTGCCGACCCCAGATCTGTTGTCATCTGTGACTATCACCACTAGGATCTGAGGGGAGAAAAAGATACAAGTGGAACTACTGCAGATGAAGGGGGCTGAGGGAATTGGCTGGCAAAAATTTTTGTTTGTTTGTTTTTTAATTTGGGGTCAGATCCTTGTTTTTCATTTGGACATTCTTCAACCACTCTTTAAGTGTGGCCTCAGTGTTGCTACAGAACCAGGAGGTTTCCTGAAGAGGGATTTTTCCATCACAGAGCCTTGCACGTCTTCTTTTTTAGTTATTAAATCCTCCTCCCTCTTCATCCAGTATACCCTCGCCTCTTCCAAAATGGCTTCCTGGACCCTTCCAGTTCCCAGGAATTCCCTTTCCTCAGCTTTCAGGCAGCATCCATTATCTGCAAAGCCACCTGCTTGGGGACCCATGCTGCCTGAGGGGGAGGCCCCTAGGGACCAGTGTGGCCTTTCCTCTAACCTCACATTTTCAAGTTCCCTACTCAGCAGTGAAGTAGATCCAGCCCTTCTGGAAGACAACATACCACCTGTTAGCAGAAGTCCTCTCAAGTCTCAAGCTGCTGCAAGACCCCCATTCTCACACACAGTACATTTTAGGAGGGGACTTCTGTTCAAATATTTTCTCTATCCCCCGCCCCCAATTCGTTTTAGTAACTTTATAGACCGGCACTGAAAAGTTACCCAGGTGGTTGACTCTTTATCCACTACTGCTATTTGGGGGTTACTCAATTGTCTTAAGCAAATACTTCCTGGTATTGCAGTATAACGATTCATTCTGTGCTTAATCATCTATTTGGCTGCACTGTTATTGTGTTTGTGTATGCTTATATTTGCTGAAGGACAGAGACCATATCTTACTGTCCGGGGTATTTCCCACCACGGTGAACACAGTGCTACAGGCATTCATAGGGATTTATGAAATACAACATAAATGTCCCTCAAAGGGTGTTCAGTGCATTCTCAGGGCCCAAGGCAATGCTGAGACCTGGTCGTGAGCATCTGCTCACATGGCTGGCTCTTTTGAATAATGAACCAGTTCAATGACTGGTAAAGCTAATTTTACTTGGGATGAAGAATTCTTTCAGCAGTATATAGTTCCAAAATAAAAGCCAAAGGGAAGTATCTGGAACCCAAAAATACCACCTCTAACTTAAGAACTTAACAAAAATCACAAAGCCAATGCTTACAACTCAATAATAAGAAGGCAAAGCAACCCAATTTTAAAACGGTCAAGATATCTGCAGAGGCATTTCACCAGAGAAGATACACGATTGGATAAAAAGCATGTGAAAAGGTACGTGATGTCAATAGTCATCAGGGAAATGCAAATCAAAACCACAACATGCTACCACTACATACTAACTATAATGGCTATAATAAAACAGACTGACAATACCAAGTATTGGTGGTGAGGCATTACAATTTGAATTCTTAGACATAGCTGGTAGGAATATGAAATGGTACAGTTGCTTTAGAAAACAGTTTGGTGGGTTCTTAAACAGTTAAATATAGATAGATAGATAGATAGATAGATAGATAGATAGATAGATAGATAGATAGATAGATAGATAATATAACCTAGGAATTTCATTCCCAGATATCTATCCAAAAGATATGAAAACATAGGGGTCTCCAAAAAACCTTGCATGCAAATGTTCATCGCAGTGTTATTCATAATCACTAAAAACTGGAAACAATACATGCATCCACCAAATGGCAAGTAGATAAACAAATGGGGTATATCCATATAATGGAATATTACTCAGCAATAAAAAAGGAATGAACTTCTGAGAGATGCAATAACATGGGTGAATATTGAAAACATGCTAAGTGAAAGATGCCAGACACAAAGGACTACATATTATATGATTCCATTTATATAAAATTTCTAGGAAAGGCAAAATGATAAAGATAGGAAATAGATGAATAGTCGCCCGAGGCTAGGGGTAGGAATGGGGATTGGCCACAAACAGGCATGAGGAAGCATTTTGGGATATTGGGAATGTTCTAAAACTTTCTGTGGAGATAGCTGCACAACCATATAAATTTACTAAAAAAAAAAAAAAATAGAAAAATTATTGAATCACTAACAATGGGTGAATTTTATAATATATAAAGTCCACCTCAAGCTTTCTTTTCCTTTTTTTTTTTGAAAGCAATGCGAAAGCTGCAATCCAACATAATTTGGGGCTTCAAAACTAGGTCATTTCAGTGTATGGATATTATGCTAACAAGAACAGCATCTCAGTACCCTAAGGGTTATTACATTTGGAAATTGGAAATTAAAAAAAATAATTCATACCATTTTAATGTAAAGTTATCTTTCTGCACTTTTTAAATATTCTACGGGTCATTAATGATTCTCAAAAGAAGTCTAAATCCCACGGCAGCCCAGACTCGCTCAGACCTGAGAGGTCAGCTTCCCCGAGGCCCTGCGAACAGGTGCAGAACGGGTCAGAGGGGAGGGGGAACAGGGGTCTCAGAGCTGAGGGTGTGGAAGTCTTTTTTCCAATATCCCCCTTGGCTTGAGTCTGAACCCAAAAGAACTGTAGCCTTCAAGGTCTTCCTGCTTAGAGGACAATGCTCCAAGATGCTCACCTAGGGGCCCACACCCACCAGCCAAACTCACGGGAGCAGCTTCTCCAGCGACAAGTCTTTCCAGACCTAGCCTTGTGGGATGTATCTGCCGGGTGACTCATTGCCCAGCTTGCCCGGCCAGGTGGCCCTGATCCAGCCGCAATTTATATTCATCAGTATTCTCCAGAAAACAAACCAACAGGATGTGTATGTGTGTGTGGAGAGAGAGAGAGAGAGAGAGAATTTATTGAACTTATGCAGACAACTAAAGCAGGAGGCCGTGGGCTAAGTCTCTGCGTATCCCCTTCTGATCTTAATGGTTACACCTAGAAGACAGGATCTTTAACTCCATTTTACTGAGGAGAAAACTGAGGCTCAGGACGGAGGGTTACCTCTTCCAAAGTCACACAGTTATAACCCTCCAACCTTGCCTATCACTGGTCAGTTTTATGAATCACCACATCTTATATAATGATGCTCTTTGCCAGGCCATGATTGCCCCCAAATCAAAATCTATAACCAATTCCTTGTGTATTTCTTCTCTGATGAAACGCTTAAAACATGCTTCAGTAGACCCTCCGTTAACCAGAACTCAATTAACCGGCGCTCCCAAGCATTGCCTGAGCTTTTTGCTGGTTGCCTGAGAATGCCGGTTACTTAAATTCCAGTTAATGGAGAGTCTACTTACATTTATCCGGCATCTACCAAGCCCCATGGGTGCCAGTTAACTGAGAGTCCATTGCGTTTCGTTCTACTATTTTGTTTTTGTTCTTCCACAATTTCGGGTGTCAGAATGTCCAACTTTGTCATATGGCCTCTTCTCACTCCGATTTAAACTTCAGCAGAATTGGACGTTTTCAAAGCCAGACCTCATCCATAAAATAATCCTTCAACTGTGCCTAATTTCAATAAGATGCGATGAGGCTGAACTTTTCCTGACGGTTAATAGTCATTTCTGCCACTTGCACAATGCCTCGGGGCTTCCTGAGCTCTACACCGAATTGAGAGACCCAAATCCTTGCCCTCAGTGTTCAGGGGCAGAAACTCATAGAGCAAACAGCCATCACCTTGCCCACACAGTCTCGGGGTAGGAGGAGCTCAAAAGAGACTTCAAAGATAAGGTGACCAGATTTTAACATTGGTAAAGCGGGACACCATTGACCAGGGGTGGGGGGTGGGGTGGGGGGGGTGGGTTCTTGATGAAAAATTGGGTCTATCTCCCGCCGTTCCCTAGCTTGTCGTGCATTCTTTCCAAAAATCGGGACTTTTTTAAAACGTCATGGGACGCAGGACAAATGGTTAAAAATCAGGACTGTCCCGCCAAAAGCGGGACGTCTGGTCACCCTATTCAAAGAAGAACTGGAAATGCAGGGTGTGCTGGGATTTCAGAAGGTTGCTCTCAAGTCCAAGAGCAGCGTTTCATGACGGGCAGCTACATCTCTGCTGGTGTAACCATGGCCGGCTGGGCGTGTCTCGATGCCCACTTCCTCTCTGCTCTCTTACCCCTGTCCCAGCAGCCCTTGGGCAATTGCTGACGCTGGGAAGTAGTAGGACAGGAAAGGGCGTCCTGCTGCAGGTCCTCAGCTAATGATACCAAACAAGTTGAGGCAAGATCCATGTGCGGCCCGATCAAAGCTCAACGAAAACCTACAGCCTTATTCACCCTCCCAAAGGAGCTTTCCATCCCGTGGAGAGCCTCCCCCAATAGCGTCCACAAGACTCTGCAGGGACCACGAAACAGATGTCATCACATCACACACAAACGCAACAGGTATTTTAACACAGATCCCCAGCCAGGTTCATGACTCACGGCAGGGGACAGCTTCTACAGCCATCACATTTTTGTGCCTGGCTGCTGCCGCCTGGGAGCTGGAGAGACGTTCTGGAGCTCGGGTCCCACCCTGCAATCTGCATTTTCACAAGATCTCCAGGTGACTCAAGTTCATGTGAGAGAGGCACTGGGCGACCTCGTGGAGAACAAAACAGTTATGTATTGATGGATACCTTCTGTTTATAACCTTTGCCTTCCCCCAGGCATTCACTCAGTCAATGAAAAGGGGTACACTCATCATACCACAAATATTTACCGTGTGCCCGGAAGGTGCAGTGACTCAATGCCTAGCACTGTCTGGGCGAGATAAGGTTGAGCTAGCGAGCAAAGCAGATAAAGGGCCTACACCTCACAGAACTTCCATTCTAGCTGGGAGGCAAATAATAAGAGAATGAGCAAACGAACAAAAAAGATCATGACGAACTGGAATAGTACTTACTACCAAGGAGATAGAGGGTGACAGAGGTGTGGTGGACAGCGTGGGGCAAAGGCTTTTCATTGGAAAGGGAGGAGCCAGAAAGGCCTCCCTCCCAGTCAAACATCTGAGCTGAAACTTGAAAGTGAGAATGAGCGAGCCGCAAAGGCGGGAGGGAGAACCCCCCAGGCAGAGGGGAGAGCCAGGCTGTAAAGACCTTGTGATGTTTGAAGAACAAAGAAGAGGACCAAGTATCAGGAGGGTAGGGGGCCTGGGAGAGTGTGTGGTACCCGGACAAGTGGGAGAGATGCCCGGGCCGGGCCCTTTCAGACCCTGTACGTCTGAGCACGAATGTTGTTCCAAGAGCCACGGGAGCCACTGAAAGGTCCCGAGCAGGGAATGCACACAGGGCCCTACATATACAAGTCACTTAATGGCTGTGTCAGAGAACAGACGGGGTAAGAAACAAAAGTGGACCCAAGGAGGCACTCAGCGGCTCACCACGGAGTCTAGGCCCGCGGGGTCCCAACACTTGGCTTCCCCGGGCCACACTGGAAGAAGAATTGTCTTGGGCACCACATAAAATACACTCACACTGACGATGGCTGAGGAGCTAAAAAACCGAGGTCGCAAAATAAATCGCGTGATGTTTTAAAAAAGTTTATGAATTTGTATTGGGGACACATTCACTGCCATCTTGGGCCCCACGCAGCCCGTGGGCGGGACAAGCTTGGGTCTAAATGGAGTGGCCGGCGGTGGGGGGAGGGCAAATCGAGACATCAAATGCTGGCTGGGCCAGGCACCGGGCCAGGCACCCACAGCCAAGGGGCTTGTGCAGCAAATCAGCAGACAGCAGTGTCATTTCAGGGGCCGCTTAATCCAACAGCGTCTCTGTTAAATGAGAAGAGCCCAGGCTTCTTGACCCGTAGTTCACGTATGTGTCCTAGCAGCGGATCGGTGTGTGTTCAAAATGACATATGGGTAAACATGACACGTGTGTACAAGCAAAAGACTAAAAACAACCTAAACACTGAGTCATAGGGAATCGGTTCACTAAGTGTCAATTTAGCCATACAGTGAAATACTATGCAGCCCAAAATAGAAACAAGGATACTTTCACGATTTGAGGTTTATATACATATATATACGAGGACTGTATGGAAAAGCACTCCAGCCATAAATGCCTCTATTTTTCATAGTGCATGACTGCATACTTTCCTACAGCCCTCCTGTATGTGTATATATAGTGGGATGTTACCAAGTGGGTAAAAAAGACTTTAAAATTCTCGCGCCCATATTTGCCGGTACATGCTTAGAAAAATCTTCAAAAGGAGACATAAACACTGGTGACCGTGGCTGCCGCCAGTTGAAGGACAGGGACTTAGGGTCACGTACAGCATTTGAAATGTGTGCCATTTAAAATAACTCAGTAAAATTTAAATCTTAAACAAATACATTAGAACAGGGGCAAGATGGGGCCAATGGTGCTGAGACCCCAGGCAGGGGTGGGGGCGGGGGGTCAGGATTGAGGAAGGGGTTGCATTCTGGAGAAGGTAACCCTGGGACTGGGTCTTACAGAATGAATAAGCATCCATCACCCACACAGGCTGGGGGCTGTTCCCGACAGAGGTGTGAAGTATAACGCAACAGCGTGCATTGGAGGAAACATCAGTATTTCGGCTTAGCTGAAGCTCAGTGCAGACGGAGGACAGAGGCAGGGGTGGGGAGAAGCTGGTCAGAACCTAGTTCAGAAACTAGGCCAGTGCTAGTTCCTTCTACAGAGGAAGCAATGCTTTAGAAGGGGGAACAGATTCGGGAGGGATGAAGAAGTTGGCACTGAGCAGATTTGGGAACTGATTCCACACGTGGAGTAAACAGGAATAAAGGATGACGCTAAGTATCTCTCCCAGGCTGCCACTGTCTGAGAGAAGAAACTGAGGCAAGGCAGCAAGTTTGGAGATGGGAGAGGAAGAGATGATTTCAGGGCAGGCAAAATGAAGGGTTCCGTGGGAGGGTGCGAGAGCTCAGCACTTGAGCGCTTGCCTAACAATCACAAGGTCCGGGGTTTGATTCCAGGCCCCGGCCCGTGCAAACCCATATGCTGAACTTCGGCTCAACTGGTAACCTCCAGGTGGCTCAGTGGTGAAGGTTCTCATCTCCCATGTGGGAGGCCCCGGGTTCAGTTCCCGCCCCACGCAGCCCCACATCCACCTGTGTGTAATGAAACCATGTCACAACTAATGACGTACAACTATGGAGACTGCTCTGGGTCCTCCCTTCTTCTTCTCTCTCTCTCTCTCTCTCTCTCTCTCTCTCTCTCTCTCTCTCTCTCTCTCTCTCACACACACACACACACACACACACACACTTCTCAAACAATAAAAAAATAAATGGGTTCAAACGATGGGCTCAAATCTCTAGGTGTATGTCCTTGAGCTCTTAGACGCAGGTCTCTGAATTTTAGTTGCTACATTTGTAAAAGGGAGTGAATACCTACCTTCAAGGATTGTTTTAATGGTGAAATGAAATGTTTCATACACAGTACTACCACATTGCCTGGCACATAGTAGGTATTTAACAAGAGACAGCCCCAGACACTAGAAATCGTACATTATAGAAAAGTCTCTACAACAGAGAAATGCCGGTTCACTAAGGTAGGAATTCCAAGGAAACGCTTAGAAATCAAAGGAGGATGTTCTGATTCAATTGAGTCCAAGTTGCATTCCTCTAGGGTCCCTAAACCAGCCCCTCTCCCCTTGGCGGTCCTGTGACCAGTTACGAGTAGGGATCAAGGGCCCCAACTCTCTCACCACTGCTGGGTGACCAGCTCGCAGCCCAGGCATTTGCTAAAAGGACAATTCACCAGGACTAGTCAAGACTAGTTTGTTTCCATTCCAGGCAAACACTAGCGTCTGTAAACCCCCAACAGCCAGACCAGCTGGATAACCGTTTGGGGCTTTTCACTTCCTGTATTGTGTGTGTTGAACCTACAGTGACAGCAAAGCAAGTCCACCCAACCACTCAGAGGTGCACGCGCAGGTACAACTCAAAGGAGAGTGACCTCCGGGGACTTTCCAGTGAAGATGAGGTCTGGAACGAGACTAAGTCCAGCCACCTTGAAATGCAATGACACTACGATTTCTATAATCACAGACGACCTCAAATTACCTGCAAAATCAGGACTAATACTAATAGAATCATAAAATCTCATGACTTGCCATGAAAACACACAAAAATACTCTATTCTTAGTCATAAGCATGACACTATTTCATACGCCTCTTACACTTGGTTTTGAGGAGGAACCTCACATTAGTCTTGTCAAGGAAAAACGAGAGCAATGATTTCTGAAAGTAAGAACAGAAGAAGTATCCAGACAAATATCATGCGTGCCTTTCCCTCCAAGCCTCCAAATACTGCCATGGCTAAAGTACCAGCAATGGTCAGATGGTCAGAAAACAGGAACATCCTTGTTTCCCAGAGTGCCGCTCCACTGGAGACATGCTCTATCTAGGGTGACTCTCTGGGTCTGGCCCAGGGGACAAGCGATGTTACCAGATCCTTCTGAAATGACCAAACGCTCTCTGGTAGACACCGGGCTCAACCTGGGCCTGTTTGGTACAAATCGCCCTAATAGATTTAGGCTACAAGAGGGCTGTAATAAGCTGTTTGATACGCACAGAGGTTAGCGACCCAACACATCGTCCTGCGTTACATCAAACAGAAAAAGTAAGACTAGCCAGTGCCATTCAATTCAAGGCCCAAGAAACCAGACCACAAAGGCCAGAAGCCTGGGGAAGCCCCTTAGCTCGTATGTCCCATCTGAGTTGATGACAAAATAGCCTGATAAGAATGGCTTTTTTTTTTTTTTTTTTTTTAGGGAAAAAGTTCTACACGCTGGCCAGAGGTTTCTGAAAATAGAATTAAAATATATCTACATGTCACCTACCCCAATCCTGGTTTGTTTGTTTTAAGCGTTCTTTCCAATACTACATAAATGACCACTGGCTTCTGAGTGCTGTCCCTGTCCCTCCCCAGTTCTCCCCCCTCTAATTCTTCTCTCATGTGGCATCCGATGCTTTGTCTCTTTCTTCACCAATAAAATTCTGACATTTTTCTCGGGAGCGTCAGGAGTGAGCAATCTTCCTGGGATTGTCTTAGGTATGTGTGAGAATTGCTGATGGACAAAACAGGCATTTCTCCTTGCTCCGGGCATGTTCGGGCTGCCTGGGTTAGGAGGGGGGACCGGATGGTGCGGGGTGGTGAGTTCAAGTCCACACCAGGCCTGGGAACGCTTCCGGAGAGGAATTCAGGCGGACCTATTGCTTGCTTTCATCGGAAACCCGCAGCCTCCAGCCTCTTCCCACACAAAGCATTTGCGCCTCCGGAGCCACAGAGCTCATTCCCAAAAAACTGGAAGATGCTGTATAAGACTCCAAATCTATGCAGACGACAATTCCTGGGCTGCCGCACTCCAACGTTAAATCCCTCCGGGTTCATCAAACCAGTCTTTGCTCACCTATGAATCCCCCAGCCCCCCAGTGGATTCCCCCAAGCCCTCGCCTCCAAGCACCCCCGCTAGGCTGGCTCTCAGCGAAAACGCGATCATTCCGAGGGCTGATGGCCACATGTCTAATTTCACACCAAACTAACTCCTAGCAGCAAGAAACAAAGTGTCCTCGCAGGGGCCCACGGCTGCTAAACGTCAGGTCGTCTGTCGCCCCCCAAGAAAACCCGAGACGCGTGTGGGGCCCTTTATTCAAACGTTCTTGGGCGCGCACTCGCCCCCCAAAGGCGCGCTGGCACGCTGCACCCATAGCTGGGGACTCCGTTTTTCCTCCCTCGGAGCTGCCTATTCCCGACCTCAGCATCCGATACGCTTCATGCCCACCCCCAGAACACACGCCCCCTTCAGCCCTGGCGCCACGCACGTGGGGGAAGCGCGTCCCGGTGGTGCCCGAAGGGCGGAGGGACGCGCAGAGGTGGGGAGGGCCAGGGGTGAGGGAGGCGGGCGCTCCGAATGGGGTGTGGGCTCTCAGGTGCCCGGGTCAGCAGAGGTGACCTGTAAGCCTCCGAGAGGAAGAGGGAGCGAGAGGAGGCCAACAGCAGGGAAGGGAGGGACAGGCGGCAGGAGGAGGCGCGGCGGAGAGGTCGCTCACCCAGGGTTTTGACGGCGATCTGTCTGGTGAGGGGCGGCGGCAGGTTGATGCACACCAAGTCCACGTCCTGATGCAGCAGCACCTCGTCGATGCGGCTGGTGTAGAAGGGAACGCTCATCTCCTTGGCCAGCTCCTCGGCTTCCTCCTGCGTGCGGCCCCACAGCGCCTTCACCGCGAAGCCCTCGTCTTTCAGCAGCGGGATGATGACACGAGCCGTCAGGCTGGTGCCGAACACGCCCACCCCGGGCAGCATGGCTGCTCAGGTCCGCCCGGTTCGGTGTGAGCGCGGCTCTCCAGTCCCACAGGCGCACGCCCCTCTGGCGCGTCCTGCCCCCGCCTTGCCGCGGTGCGCCAGCCGCTGCGCCCTGGGCAGGTCACCCGGGTGCCAACAGCGCACCCCGCTGCAGGCGGCGGCTCAGAACCGTGACTGCTGCAGTGTCCGCCACGCGGGGCTCCCGTCCTTCCCGGAGGCAGCGGCGGGGACCCCCCCAGGGCGTCCGAGGCCCTGAAGCCCCGCGGGACCCCGGCTCAGGCGACACCCCTGTCGCAGCGCCGGCCCGCTCAGCGCGCCCCGCGGGGGCCGCTCCATGTCCGGCTCATCCCCGCGCCCGCGCAGCCCGCGACTGGTTCCCTCCCGCGTCTTTTCCGGAGCCGGTGAGTCGCGCGCGCAAGCCGCCACTCGCTGCTGGAGCCCGATGCCAGCTCGGCTGCGGGGTACCCTTGCTCCCCCGCCCTCAGCCCGGAATGAAACCATCCAGCGGCCACCTGGCGGCCGGCTCACCACGCGGCTCCGAGGGCGCCGGGCGCAGATCGCAGGCGGCGGCGCGGCGGCATCGGCCACGACCCGGCGCCAGCCTTCTCATTCTGCTGCCATGTTCGCTCGCAGCGCGGCTCGGGCGGCCTCGGCCCCGGCCGGCTCGGCTCCGGGATCCCGCGGGGACGGGGGCGGACTTGGAGAGTTGGGCTGTCAGCGGCCGGGGGTTCCTGCCCCGCCCCTGCCGCAGCGCCGCGCGCCATTGGCCACCGCGCCCCGCGCCCGCCCCGCCGCCCCCGCGGGCTCGGGGTGCGCGCTGCGCCCGCTGCAGGAACCCGGCCCGGCTCCTCCCCGGCTCCTCCCCGGCCCCGCCTCGGCCGCCTCCCGCTCCTGCGCTTCGTGCCTTTCTTTGCCCTCCACCACCGCCGTCCCCTGCTCGCCCCTCTCCAGACCCCGCCCCAAGCAGCTGAGGAGTCCATCCAGGCTGGGCGCGCTCTCGCGGGGGAGTCGTCGGTCCCTGGGATGAAAGCGGCCGGCGCCCCAGCCCAGGGGAGGCCAGGGCCCCCGGCGAGGTGACTACCACCTCTGCGCCCGGAGCTTTTCCTACCGGGAACCACGCTGGACATTCTCTCTCAATCCTCACACCAGCCCGCACGTTATTGCAAACCCATTCCACCGATGGTGCCCGGGGCCGGCTAGGTAACGTGGGCCAGGTCACACAGCTGGTACGCAACCGGGACGGCTTTGCAAAACAGGCCCCAAAGTAAGCGGTGACAGATATATGGGGTTGGAGGGGGACCTGATTCTGGGAGCTGGGCGCATGATGCGATGCATGGGTGATGTGATGTGGAGTTGTCCATCGGGAAACTGTCTGATTGTTACCAACCAATGTCACCCCATTAAATTTAACAGTAAAATATATATTAAAAAAAAAAAAAGTAAGCGGTGACCTGGAAAGTTCTAGTAGAGGCCATGCTGCCCCGGCGGGCGCCACCCCGCGCTTCGCTCACGCGCGGTGCAGACAGTCCTGTCCTGACAAGCTCCGCTTGGCCCCCGCGCAGCGAGGCCGGCGCCCGCGCCAACGCTGCTGTCACCCGGCGGCTGCAGCGCGCAGGGGTCCCGGAAGCGGATGCGGCAGCTGTGTGTCCGCATCGCGCCGTAGAGACTGGGGACTCGCCCTGACCCGATGCCACGCCGGCCTCTGGGCCTGACGCCTTGGCTTCTTCGCTGCCGCTTCCTGTGGCCTCTGCTCCCTTGCTTGTACCCCTCCTGCTTCCTTCCTGAACGCTCGCCTAGGTGTCCAAGGTTGTGGGGTGGGTGCGAGACTCGCCCCGAACCCCTAGAGCTATGGGGATCCTGCGCCTGTCCGCGCCCCCGCCTTTTCTTCAGCACGGATCTCACTGCCTGGCTGGCATGCCATAGGCACTCAGTAAACATTTGCTAAATAAATGAGTGAATATTCGTCGAAATTCTGCTTTGCGCCCACCTGGTGCTGGGGGGTGGGGGTGGGGGCCAGGGGGTGTCCCCAAACCAGAAAAGCATGGGGACCTGGCCTCTAGCTCCAAAAGCCCGGGACAGGTCAGAGGTCCTGTCATATTCTTCGCTTGTCTTCATCGCTCAGCTCAATGTGGCACGTGCTTCACACTATGAGTGGAAAACGTGATGTGGCCTTGTAAGTGTTTAAACAACTTGCAACAACTTGCAGTGAGGCAGAGTGTGGGCACCGAGAGAGGATAGGGCACCAAAAGGCTTGTGTGAGGCAACGTGGGGAGGATACCCACCGCAGGGCCTTAGGAGAAACGCAGAGGCCGTGCTCATGTCTGCGACCAAAGGAGGTAGTGCCCGTTTGCAAGAACCAAGGCAGAAACGCGCGCGGAGCAGCGGGTGTGGAGCCTGGCATTGGGGACTGACTCCCGGCTCTGCCATTTCTTAGCTGTGGGACCTTCAGCAAATTACTTCACCTCTCTGTGCCACAGTTTCATGTGTGAAATGGGGTTGTAATAATAGTATACAACCCAAAGGATTTTAGAGGCTTGGGTGTTCATTTTTATAAAGTCCTTAGAATAGTGTCGGGCACATAGTAAGCTCTGTATAAATGTTAAGCATGGGGAGTGGTTCTGTTACCAGTATTGTTTTTTGTGGGTTTTTTTTTAAGATTTATTTTATTGTCTTTGACAGAGAGGGACAGAGACGGAGAGAGACAGAGAGAAGGGGGAGGGCCCAGAGCCGTCTCCATAGTTGTGCATCATCAGGTTTTGACATGGCTTCATTCCACAAAGGTGGGTGGGAGCCACACAGGGCAGAAACTGGGCTGGGGGCCTCCTGCATGGGAGGTGCGCCCCGACGAGCCAGGGGCAAACTGGGGGCAAGAACCAAACTGAGGGCCTCCTGCATGAAAAACACACCCCAGTTCAGCATATGGATCCACATGGGCCGGGATTCGACCCTCAGTCCCTGGGGCTGCAAAGTGGGCTCTTAACCCACTGAGCCATCCCGGCTTCCCAATTGCTTGATATGAGGACAATTATATACGTGCAGCAATAGCTGGCCAAGAAGAGGGACTTTCGTTTGTGTTCTTTTAAAGGGAACTCTACCTGTAGCTTCACTGTGAAGAAAAGTAAATCTTCCATCTATATACGATCAAAAGACAATGATCACATTTGATTCTCATTAGAAAAGTTAACAAACATTATCCCCATATCATCGAAGACAAAAAGCTGAATCCTGGCAGCGACTCAAACCTATGGGTCCAGAACAGAACTTACGTGTCATTTTCAGCTCTTCCCTCAAACTGTTTCTCCCTCAAGTGTCCCCATCTCAACGAATGCCACCACCAGCCATCTGGTCACCCAAACCTTGGAGCCACACGGGGCTTCCGCTCTGTCGTATAGACTCGGTCTCCAAGCACATGCCCTGTCTGCTATGTTTACACAACATGTCTGGAGTCCCAGGTGGGAATTCTGGGTCCCCATCCCACCACCTGGATCATAGCATTTACAGGTCTACCTGCTTCCACTCGCTCCCTATTGTCCCTGTTCTCTAACTCAGTAGCCAGTGAGCCTTTTTAAAAGACACCTCAGATCAGACCTCTCTGCATTCCAGCACACGGGCCTCATCCCTGGGCTCTGTACAGGCCAGACTTGTTCTTGTCTCAGGACCTTTGCGTTTGCTTGTTCCTCCGCCTGACCCTCCCTTCCACCCACCCCCACACACCTATGCACCTGGCTGGCTGGCTCTCTGCTCAGCGTCCCCTCCTCCCACGGCCTTGTCTGACCATCCCGGCTAGAATGATACCTCTGCCATCTTCCGTCCCTGTGTCTGGCTTTATATTTCCTTATAGCTCCTCTCACTAACTCACATTACATTAGATACCTTCTTATCTGCTTAGCATCCACTTGCCTCAACAGGTTACAAACTCACTGAGATCAGAAGTTCATGTGTCTTGTTCACTTCGGAATCCCCACTGCCTAATATTGTATCCGGCACCTGCCGGACACTCAATATACAGGGTCCAGCAGAAGGAACGCCCCTTCTCATGAGCTAGTAATGCTCCAGCAGATGCTTACTTCTGCTGGACCCTGTACATGTGGTGGACAAATGCTTATATGTTTCTCTAATAACCGTGTTTCATTAGGAGGATCATATAAGTTCATATTTATAAATTCCTTAGAACTGTGCCAGGTGCCACGTGCAAGAATGGTTTAGGCCGTGGGGAAGCAAGACTGAGCAGGGCAGGGCCCCTGACCTCAGGTTGCTTAGACCTGTTGCTTGGGGGCATGAATTGACAAGGCAGTATGGTGTGATGCAGGCTATGGTAGGTGCCTGCAGGGAGTGATGTGGGAGCATTCTGGAGCAATCAGAATGCAAAGTCTTTACAGACGCACAGAGAGGAGTGGGCGGGACTTAGGTTTTGAAAGACTTGCTAGAGTTACAATAGCTAGAAGAAAAGAAGGAAGAATATTCTAGACAGAGGGAGGCTAAAATCGAACTAACTCAAGATGGAGGGGTCTATGTAGAGGAGGCCAGGATGGGATGGCGAATCACTGAAAGACCTAACATAGAGCGTGAGCCACCAGATTGGCCTGTTAGAGCGGTTACTTGGCTCCGTCTTTGTGGGTGGGTGACAGAGGCCAGGGCAGTAACCCAGAGTGAAGGGAAAACTGACACAGGTGTGGGCGTGGGAATCTGAACACAGGGACTGGCATGAGACAAAACAGGGCACTGTGGTCTATAACAAGGAGATGAAGTCTCCCAGCCTCGTAAGCGGACATGGGAGGTGGTGGAGAAGGAATCCGGGTGATCTCATGGGGTGGGGCTAGCAGACACGCTGGGTGTGCAAGCGTGCCTCACTTGTTCGGCAGGTCTTGCTTCATCAATACTGGGCACGGGAGAGTTCCTCTCAGCACCTGCCGGTTCTAAGGTTCTGATAACAGACCTTCAAACTACAGGGCTGTGTCCGTAATAGCTTCAGACATACCTTCCCGATCCTCATGCAAAACCCTCTTAAACCTGGTCCCTGAATCCCAACACTATCTGACATCCTGACATTTGAAAACAGTACTGAAAATAAGCCTAGAATTCACTTTCCCCTCCATCCATGAATTAGCTGCTAACCACTACTCTTTGCATCGGGGTGAAGATTTCAGGCCCATTTTAATGTCATCAAAGATAATTGTCATCTGACTCCCAAGAGAACATTCTAAGCCTTCTTCTAAAAATAAAAATGGACAGGATTCATTTTTTATTCATAGCCCTACGAGGACAAGAAAAAGGAATTTCTTCTCATATTAATTTAGTCAAATGATAATTTAAATATTTTTGATTGTAAATATCACTTATACATGTTACAGAAATTTCAGAAAATAAGATGAATGCTACCTTAATCTCTCTATCCTTACATAGTCACTGTAAATAATTTAGTTTATTTGCTTCCACAAATTTGGAAATACTGTAATGAAAAATAAAAGGAAAAATCTTGCTAGTTGGTTGGAATTATTAGTCTCTTTGATATAAAGTAGAAACAGGCTTTATTTTAACTGAGTATAAATATCCAATATCCTTATAAATCTTAATATTTGTGAAATGAAATTTTTTTTCCCTTTGTGGAAATATAACTTCATCAAGTTGAAAAACATGAATAGTTATGACTGCTGAAAATCCTAGAGCAGTTCTACTAAACAGTTCCAATATGCATAGTGCTGAAATTTATTCTTGAACTGCTATTCATTAATTGAGTTTTAGAAAGAACCCATTCATCATCACACTTTCAACACTTTGGGTTTTCTTGTAAATCTTAGGTACTGTGTATCGAGTGCTTGCTACCTATGAGACACTAAGCTAAGCACTTTATATGCAATCGATTCTTCACAGCTCTTTCCGATGTGTACAATTATCTCCATCTTCACAAATAATAACAACAAAGAAACTGCGGCAGAAAAAGTTAAATGACTTGCCTGAGGTTGGTCATCAAGGGAATCAGTTGACTGAAAATCACGGTATGTAACCACAAAGCCTGCGGTACTAGATGTTCCATTAAATGCTACAGCCCCGATTTTCCCTCTGACATCAGGGTACTTGGCCCTCTAGAGAAGAGAAGCCCACTTGGGGTTTTCTTTCTTTTTAATTGTTAAGTGTATTGGGATGACATTGGTTGGTAACAATTACATAGGTCCCAGGCCTACAGTTCTACATGACATCGTCTATGCATTGCACTGTGTGCTCACCACCCAGCATCAGCTCTCTTTCCATCACTGTAGATTTGAACACTTGCTTGCTTTTCTATGTTCTTCTCCCCTTCCCCTAACAAAGGTCCTCTTACTCCCCGAGGAGAGGTTCACCTGTGCTTCCATCCAGGATGGGAAAAGCCGTGTTATCTCTATGCTGCTCCTGAAGGACAGGGCCATGCGACAGGGCTGGCCACCACCATCTCTCCTGGGTGCCTACACTAGCCTCCTAACTGCACTGGACTGTCATACCCTTGTGCCCTCTGATCCACAAGTCATCAGAGAGAGCTTGGCGGTGGCCAAGTCACCAACGTGTTTAACCCATTTCTTGGTTAGGAAAAAAAACCAAGACATTCATGGGGATGCCAGGGTAGCTCAACAGGTTGAACGTTCACCTTGCAACTGCGAGGTCTGGGGATCAAGTCCCAGCCCTGGCCCGTACAAACCCAGATGCAGAGCTGGGGCTCAGCTGGTAAGCACCCGCATGGTGGTGAAGGTTCTCACCTCCCATGTGGAAGGCCCCCAGTTATGGAGACTGCTCTAGGCCCTCCTCCTTCTCTCTCTCTCTTTCTCTTTCTCTCTCTCTCTCTCTCTCTCTCTCTCTCTCTCTCTCTCTCTCTCTCTCTCTCTCTCTCTCTCTCTCTCTCTTTCTCTCTCTCTCTCCCACCTACTCTCAAAACAATAAGATAAATCTTAAGAAAAAAGTGCAGCTCGCTGCCAGCCTTCATTTAATTTTACATAAACAACGCTCTTTGAGGCTGCAGCACATCTGACTGGTTTTCAATGAGAAACTAAAATATAAAACCTGCTCTTGGGATTGTTTCTCATCAGAACGCATCTCTCATCCTAATGTGACAGAAAGGTGCACGATGGTCAGCATTTAATACTATTTATTCGGGTGGTAAATGTCAAAGCATGGGAACAACACACAGCAGAACATCACATTCCACAGAGACCCCACGTTTCTCTCCGGATCTTTTTGTCATCCTTGTCATTGTGCAAGCAGCCAACTTCACAGCGACCAGTTGGATTCTGTTTCCCCGACAGTGGCGGTATGCACTTGGGGAAATATCTTCCAGACGGGCAGATGTGTGGCATTGTCACAGCCCCTACGACCTCCAAGTCATTGCTGCCCTGGCATGTGATGCTTCCCCGGGATTCTTTCAATTGGCATCAGGCTGACGTTCACGTGGCTGATCGTGACTGTCCTTCTTGAACAGGATGTAAGAGTTCAGCGCTGTCATGTTTAGAAGGTGGCGAAAGAATTTCTTGTACCAAACTTTGTGCCTTTTGCGCTCAGCTGGAAAAGCAGTGAGTATCTGGTCAGCCGAGTGCCCTGCCCCCATGTTCTTGTTATAACGCACAATGACACGTGGCTTCTTTGTTCTCTTTCCATGTCTGTTGTCTACTTCAATCACTTCGGAATGTTGACAACATTGTCACCTCCTTCTTGACCCACCATTTCAGTGCCAGACGTTCGCTACAGAATCTGGCCAACTTTGGGGTAATGTGAGGACTATAATCCAAAAGTTTTCTCAGGTAAATGCTGCAGTCAGCATTCTTGGGGCCAACAGGAAATGGGTTAAAACCCTCCCCTGCTCTCTTTCTGCCCTTGCAGTGCAGTCTACACCCCCCACATGGCCTGAGAGGCTCTCTGCGGGGTCCCCCCACTCCGTGGTCTGAGACAACTCACTCCTGAGCTGATGGTCAGTCCTGTGTCAGTCACACGCGTCTCCTTGATTCTGCAGTCTCATCTTTTTCTCCCAAGACATTTGCACTTTCTGTTTCCTCTGCCAGGAACACTCTTCCTCGTCTCTTCAATCACCTGCTGGCTTATTCTCAGCCTTTTGAGATCAACCCACATGTCTCATCCTCCCGACCCTATGGTGGTAGCTGTTCTTCCCAAATTCCCTCTTAATTCCACTCACAAGCACTCACACAATCTTGAGTGTGATTCCTTGAGCATGGCTGGCAGCCTTCACTGCCTGCAAGCTTCTTGGGTCCAGAGGTCTTGCTGGTCTCCTTTATGGCTGTACTTCCAAAGGCTCAAACAGTACTTGGTACCTCACAGATACATGGTACATCCTTGCTGGATGAACAACTTAACCACAGAGGCATTAAAACATTTTCTAATATCATGCAATGGCCTGGGGAAATGCTTATAGCATAACGTTATGCTTAAAAAGCCAAAACAGGGAAGCCAGGATGGCTCAGTGGGTTAAACGCTCTCGTTGAAACCCCAGGGACTGAGGATCGAATCCCAGCCCCGGCCGTGTAGACCCATATGCTGAACTGAGGTGTGCTTCCCATGCCGGAGGCCCCCAGTTCAGTTCTCGGCCCCTGGTTCAGACCCTGGCTCAAGGGACCATGCCTCCCATGTGGAAGGTCCCCAGCCCAGTTCCTGCCCTGTGTGCCCCTCGCCCACCTGTGTGAAGCAAAAAACCATGTTGAAAACTGATGACTTACAAGTATGGCAACTGCTCTGGGTCCTCCCCCTTCTCTCCATATGTCTCTGTCTCTCTCTCTCTCTCTCTGACTCTGTCAAAAAATAAAATAAATCTTTTAAAAAAGCCAAAACAATATTGCATATATAATATTATTGCAGCCATG
Source organism: Craseonycteris thonglongyai (assembly GCA_004027555.1). Classification (NCBI taxonomy): domain Eukaryota; kingdom Metazoa; phylum Chordata; class Mammalia; order Chiroptera; family Craseonycteridae; genus Craseonycteris; species Craseonycteris thonglongyai. The sequence goes on along the minus strand of PVKE010000708.1, from coordinate 61,601 downwards.
TTTTTGTCTTTTTTTTTTAATTGGAGTTAAATATATCTAACATAAAATGTACCATTTTAATCCTTTTTAAGTGTACCATTCAATGGCATCAAGTACATTCATACGGTGCCTACAACTATATAAAGATATTTTCAAAAGAAACAACCTACAAAATGAAAAGAAAACCCACTTCTTTGTACATTTCTGTATTTTTCTTACATTTAAAATTTAAAAACAATTTAAATAAGCGAACACTTCTGGTCACTTTCTCCTCCAGTTGCAACTCTGAGTAAATGAACTCATTGAAGGAGGGAGGAGCCCTCTGAACCTCCCAACATAGTGGCCAACTCAAGCAGGGCAACGTTTTTCTTATTTGCGTCACTCTCCAGGCAGAGAAACACAGACACTCTTTGAAGCACCAGCACTAAATCCATGCCTCTGGGAGGGAGCCAATGGGTTTAAGCGAACACGGGGGCGCCACCAGCTTGAGTGGGAAATTCAGAGAAGCTCCTCAGGGCACTTGGCCTCTTCCTGACCATAGCTTCGAGGATGACACTCCTCGCATCCTGCGTAACCTGCTGCGGCTTGGATCAGGGTGTGAAGGCGTGGGAGCAGCTGATTGAACCGCTCTATAAACAAAGTGAAGTAGGGTGCTTCTTCTGGACAAATCAGTAAGTACATAGGAAAAGTAGTTAGCACCCCAAATCGTTAACACGCTGCTTACACACACAGATTAGCACACCAGTAAAAATAACCCTTATAACACTCTGGCAGAAAGTAAATACTAGTAAAATGTTTAATGTGCAATGGAGAGAGAGTAGCATGCCATTCCAATGAAGAGCCTGATGTGACTCCCTCGCTGACTGGTTCAAAGAGCAGGCACATTGAACAGTGTCCGTTCCATCATAAACAAGTCTCTCCTGCTTCCTGAGGCAACATACGGAATCCCAAATCAATCACCTGAACTCTACACAGCTTGGCAGTGATACCACAGTGATATCTGCGTGGTGGTCCAAGCAGGGGCATCCCTCAAAGGGCTGAGAGACTCAGGCCTTGCTCTCAGGTGAGGTTGTTGGGCAAGGCAAGGCCTGGGAGAATAATGGCAGAGAGAACTTTTCATGCATCTCAGCACGGTAGGAGGAGAAAGAAGTCAAGCCCATCCACGTATTCACTCGTTCATTCATTCATTCATTCAACCAACCAGGGAGGATTGTACAAATATTTAACATCTGCATTTGCAGGGGCGCTAACCAAGCCCAACAAACTCCAGGAACCCTGGAGCAGGGTGTGGGAGCCCCCCAGCTCGATTCAGCTTAAATATGTTGGTTTTGGGGTCACGTGAAGGAGAGGTCTGAGCCGTGGGGTAGCAAAGTGGCGCTCAAAGCTCAGGACTGCTCTGGGCTGAAGTTTTCCCATAAGCAGTACACACATGGGTGTGTGTGCGCCAGCCAACCGGTGGCCCCGCGTTCAATTTACTCACATTCGTCCACTGCCTGCCCTGTCTGGGTCCCTGAGCTGCTCTCTGAAAATCCAGAGCTCCCAGGCTCCGTCATGCTCCGGAGGGAGCTCACAGCTTTGTGCATCAGGCCGACAAACAGCACATGCAATGCAGTGTGTAAGAAGTGTCGTCACAGAGGAGAAGTCATGCTCACGGGAGTCACACACACACAGACCCCGTGAGAGGGGAGGGGCGGAGGAGGGGCTTGGGGGGTCAGGTATGAGGAAGGAACAGGCAGGGGTCCGGGCCTCCACTGCATGTCACTTAGAGCTTCTGGAATAAGCAGTAGAGGGACAGCTCACACAGGAGCCACAGACACTATTCTGCAATTCCACCTCCGTTTAGAGCTTTTTTTAGGTCTAGTGTACACAGGAACATAATTAGAGAACAAATTAGACATTTACACACCTCACAGAGTGACAACCCCAACAAGTCTACTACCCATCTGACACCTTCCATAGCTATTACAGTACTATGGACTGTGTCCCCTATGTTGTACTTTATATCCTGTGAATACATATATGTACATATATTTAAATCATCGTTGACACTCAATATTGTTTCATATTATTTCCAGGTGTATAGCACAGTGGGTTGGCACTAATATAATTTATCAAGTGCTTCCCCCAATGAGTCTAGTGCCCATCCGACACCATGCATTGTCTTCACGACATTGTCTCTGTTCCCCGTATCATATCCCGTATCCCCATGACTACTTTGTGACTACCACTTTGTACTTCCTAATCCCTTCATCTTTCTCACTCATCCTTCCCAAACCCCTCCCATCTGCCCACCACCAGTTCTCTGTATCTACGAGTCGATTTCTGCTTTGATTGTTCGTTTATCTGTTCTCACCAGCTATTGCTACCACCATAATTGGTGGTCACCTCCCACACCCCCAGCCGGTCCCCCCAGCCCTCCCAACATGCGTACACTCTTTTTTTTTCTTTTTCTTGTCACACACAGCCAAAACATGGCTAAACTTTTAAACAAACTTTGCAGAGAGCTAGGAGCTAATGGCAGGGAAATAATGTCAGGTATAACAGGAAACTTGAGAATCTGGCTCACAAATCAAAGCATATTTATCTTCCGTTTCAGAATCCTTCCCAGCGCTCCCTACCTTTACTAAGTTACGACACAAAGAAAAATAGTATTTGACAACACTCTGGGGTAAACGGAGGAAGGCCTCGGGCATCCATGGGTGACGTGGTCCCCCGAGGGAGGAGAAACCATATGTCAAGCAGGTCTCTAACTTTCGGGCAGATGCATGGGTTGGAAAGCTTGCTTCTCCCGGAACTAAAAGAATGTCATCTAGCAGTGGAGTGGCATTCATGAATGCGCAAAATCACAGTCAAGGAAATAAAAGGAAGATAAAGCAAATGGGCCCCTGGCTACTGAAGAGTGTAGCAGCGATACTGAGGAAGGAAAGCCGTGTCTATGAGAGTCCAAACTAAGCAACAACAGGTTCAGACAACTCTTCAGGCAAGTTTCATCAAATTTTCGTGGAACAGATCATTCCTATCTTGGCCAAACAGTTCCAGACAGCAGAAAAAAAAGAAAAGGAAAAGGAAAAGCTACTGAATTTATTTTATGAGATTAATATAAATGCAAGAATTCTAAATAAAACACTAGCAAATATAATTTAGCAGCATATAAAATTATGAAGCTGTTAAAAAGAAGAAAGCCATATGATTATCTCAAGAAATATGGATAGATGGAGGCAACACAATTCCATATTAATTCATTAAAAAATTAGAATTTTAAACAAACTTAGAATAGTACAAAACATTCTTTAACTTGATAAAATATTTCCATACCCTTGACCAACATCTAACTCCAACCTCAGGAGAGATCTTGAGCCAGAAACACCCAAATTAAGCTGCTCCCAGATGCCCAACCCTTTGAGAGTGTGAGATAAGAAATGTCTGTGGCTCTAAGCTTCTAAATTCTGGGGTAATTTTAATATTTTACAGCAATAGGTAACTGATACAATATTGCACTCCCCTTCCTCCCAAGAAGTAAAATTAGATTCCTTCTCATGCTTCACACACAAACCTTTAGAACCTTTCAGGAGATAATGTGGGACAATATCTCTGATTATAGAAAAAACTGTTAAATCAGACAGACACATGCCATAAAGTACAAGATACCATAATCAAGGATGAAAAAATAAATGACAAAGAGGGAGGAGGTATTTGCAATGTTATAGTATCCAGAATATAAAAGAACTCCATCAAATAATTAACTAAGAGGCCAATAGCCCAATCAAAAAGTAAGTAAAGATCATAAATAGATAATTCACGGAAGAGGCAACCTAAATGATAATTAAACCATCTCACTACAAATCAGAGCAATGCAAATTAAGCCAGGATAGGATTCCATTTCTGATCCATCAGATAGACAAAAAACTAACAAATCAAAAAAAATCAAGAGTTGAGCAAGATATGAGCAAATGGAAATTCTAATATATCTGTGGTGGGAAAATATTATATATATATATATATATATATATATATATATATATATATATATATATATTCATTCCATTGGTTCTATTTCATATATATGGAGTGTGTGTGTGTGTGTGTGTATCTCACATCTGTGTAAATACTTCCCAGGCCCAAGTCAATAAGTAGAACATTAACACACACACACACACACACACACACATACACACACTCATGCACCCCATTAGTTTATTTTCTCTGGAGAACACTGATGCATAAAACAAACACTAAATACCTAATAGTGGTTATTTCTTCAAATAAAGAGAAAGAAATAGGAATCGTAACTTCAACTTCAATGTTTTATTATACTTCTCTCTATTTTTTGAACGTTCTCAAGAAATTTAAAAAATTGCCCTTGTACAAAAAAAATAGAAAAGAAAAACACACAAAAGGAAGTATAAAGTAAAAATTACTTATGATTTCACAATTTTTGGTATTTTTGTGTTATATTTCTAGATCTCTAAATGTACATAGGGACACGTACATATATACATACTCCTCCCACTTTAAAAAAAACCCACAAAAACAAAAACAAAAAACCACCCTGCTTTATAGCCTGTTTTTCTCATTCAATATTTTTAATGAACAATTTTCTATACAATATTTTTAAAGACTAAATAATGTTTCAGAGAATAATTGAAGTTTAATTTATTTAACCAATTCCTTACTCATAGATATTTAAGTTATTTTCAGGGTTTTTTTTTTTTAACAAAAATTGTTGCAATGAAAAGCCTTGTTTATACATACGCTTGTCTTTCAACTTCCATAAGCATGAATTTCTACAAGTTAAATTGCTCAATTGAAGGATAACCACATTTTAATAACTTCTGAAACATATTAGTACTACCAACCACCTCTCCCCTCCTGAAGGTTGTACCAATTTACATTTCTCCCTGCCCTTGCCAACACTGAAAGCTAGACTCTTAGGACTATCTTTTTTTTTTTTTTTTTTTTAAGATTTACTTTATTGCTTTAACAGAGAGACAGAGATGGGGAGGGCCCAGAGCAGTCTCCATAGTTGTACTTTATTTTTCTATATACTTTCATTTTATAGGTGGACGTGGGGCCATGCAGGGCAGGAACCGAGCCGGGGGCCTCCCACATGGGAAGCTCACCCCAGTTCAGCATATGGGTCAGCTCAGGCTGGGTCTGGGACTCCATCCTTGGACCCTGAGGCTGCAAGGCGAGTGCTTAACCCACTGAGCCATCCAGAATCTCCTCTTTAAGACTATCTGATCAACATCTTCTTTGCAGTTTATTACTTCCCAGAAGGCTTTAGCTTCCTGGATTTCGTAATAAAATCCCCAAATCTTTGATCAGCAACATAGCATTTTTGTTTGCACCAACACCAAATTGAAAATGTGTGTGTGTGTGTGTGTGTGTGTGTGTGTGTGTGTGTGTGTTCTAAGATGAATAGATGGATGTGGGGAATGCCAGGATAGCTCAGTGGTTGAGCACTTGCCTCACAGTCTCAAGGTCCAGGGTTTAATTTCTCGCCCTAACCCATGCAAAACCCCACATGCTGGACTGTGGTACGACTGGTAAGCACCCACTGGCTTTGCAGCAATGGTTCTCATCTCCCAGATGGGAAGACCCAGGTTTGGTTCCCACCCCACACAGCCCCACACCCACCCATGTGTAAAGAAACCACGTCACAACTAATGATGTGCAACTATGGAGACTGCTCTGGATCCTCCCCCCACCCCTGCCACCTTCTCTCAAAAAATTAATTAAAAAATAATTTTTAAAAAAAGAACAGATGAATGTGCATTAGTTCATATATATATTATTTAATATAATATTATTTAATATAATATAATATATATAGTAATATATATTATATTATATATATATTTATTTATTTATTTATTTATTTATTTATTTATTTATTTAGGGTGATCCTAAGGTCCCATTTCCCCTTAGACTAACAGAATTTCCTTTTGTTTGGAGAGGCGTATATTTTAATTTTAAACACTCTGAAGGCACCTAGAAATTACCAAATTCTCATTCCTTTTTGAAATAAAACCGATGTTCATGGAAGTTGCCAGATTTGCACAGTGTCAATGCTGGCGTCTTTGTAAACTACCTGGGCGTGTCCCTGCAAGGCTTGGGGTCCAGTGGCCATGAAGCACCGAGATGAAAGGCGGGGGCTTATCCTAGTGGTGGCATTGCCATGTTACTCAAAGATCTCCAGAGGCAGAAGCACCAGTTCCATTTTTATTAGCTGTTCAACTGCTCAGCGTTTCTTCTTTCTATGGATAACTTTTGTTTTCAGTCATTTTCAGCTTGCAAAGGACTCTCTTGGGTAGAGTGCCAAGCAGGGGACCTGTCTCTTCTCGTCTGCATCGCAGAAACATAAACGGGGCCACATGTTTTCTTTTATGTTGTAAAAAGAGTCAGTGGGCTAGTTCAGAGTAGGATCTTAGGGTCTGTCCGATGAGAAGGGAGAAACACTCACAAGAATAGAGACAGGAAGGCAGTCAAGTGGAAATCCCAGCGCCTATTTAGAACACAGGAGAGGAGTGTGGGACTTCCATCGGAAACATCTGAGACAGCAGCTTGAAAGCCAAGCTTTGGAAATAGAGGCTCACAGTAGAGCCCTGGGGATGGAAGGATGAGGCACAAGGCTTCTCGAGTCAGCTAGACCATGTATGAGTGAGCACCAGGGTGACGCGAAATGAGAGATCCACTCTTTCGGACTTCAGTTCTTGGATAAGCTTCTCTCTACTAAGTAGAGCCATAGACAGCAGCCCCGTTCTACGTCTGAGGTTCAGCGACAGAAATAGATAAGACAAGGACACTGGCAGCCTCTCTCCACCTCCGCTGTCGGCCACTATAGGCTGCTCTGGCCTTGGGACTCTTTACCTGAAAAATAAGAGGATTGTGCCAGTAGATAGATATGCCAGTTTTTATAAGCCAGTATCCATTCATTTCATAAACAGCACCTGTCAGGTATGAACCATTCAGAAGTGCCCATGCCATAGAAGTAAAGAGAAAAGAAACTGAAAAACGTAACTGATCCAATCAATTTTTGTAAATGTACATACAAATAAGTGATCTGTGGTGTAACTACAAATCAGCCCAAGTCCTGATCTGACAGGCAGACGGCTGCTTTCACCCTTGTGGGTCCCTTTACTGTAACATATTCTTTACTATACCTGTGCAGAGGTTTTGTGGTTTAAGCAGACGACTCCTTGAAAACTGGCTCCAAAACTCAGTAACCACATTTTTTCTCTGAGAACAGTGGAAGCACTTATTGCTTCATCGATTGCGTGGAGACCTAACCACCTAAATATGCCTGTATGGGACACTATGCCAACCTCATTAATATTCATGAGCTGCCAAAGACACAGTGGCTTTGGAAGGAAAACTAGGATGGCTGGTTTTATTCTTCAAGCACTCAATAGTCTTAGTAGTAGCATATAACTCACTCATTAGTAAGCAAGTTGAAATGCACAGAAAACCTTTTATTATTTGAAGACTTGGAAATTTTCTATGAATATATTTATGATCCAGTCCCATGGCAAGATTGTGTCAAGGTTTGGAAAACTGTATTGCACTAGAAAAGAGCAGAGTTGTCTACAGGTGAATTCTTTTTGTTTTTCTTTTTCAGTAATAAAGAAGTGGATAATTTTAATGAATTCTAGGAAAACTGCAGTTTATCTGCAAAGAGAACTATAAAAATATTATCAGGAGGCCAACTAATTAACTATGTTTGTTCTAAACTAAATTGTTATACTGATGTCCATTCTGGGTATTTCAAATGATTCAAATACACAATTATGTCCTTTATGAGGGAGGCTGTCTCAGAATTGGATGGAGCAGTGGAGACGAGTATTGGGAGAAAGGAATAGATTTTCTCAGATTTACATTGCTCTTCTAAATATTAAAACTTAAGAGGTTTAGAATACATTCTTTTTTACTTTAAAAATACTTGTTTATTAAAAAGCTCACTAATCAAAAGTGGAAAGTGAATTATCACAAGATTCTCACATCTCTGTAACCACCTCCCAGGCCAATAAGTAGAACATCATTATCACCCCCAAAACCCTTTTATTCCCCTCTATTGCTACTTCCTTTTCACTCCCCAAAGTTAACCACCATTTTCACCTCTAATAACAAAGATTCTTTTTGCCAATCTTTTAAAAATGTGAATAAATGAAATGAAATAATGTGTATGCTTTTTTTTTTTCGGATGGCTTCCTTTATTCGACATTATGTTTTAGAGATTCATCCAGGCTGTTAAGCCTACCTGTAGTTCACTCACTTGATTGCTATGTAATACTCCATTGTATGGCTATATGACAATTTATTCATTTATCCTACTGTTCATGGATGCTTGGGTTTGCTTACAATTTGAAGTTACTAGAAATTGTGCAGGTATGAGCATTCTGGTACATGTCTTTTAGTGCGTCGTTCTACATGGATTCCTGTTGGGTATACCCAGGAATGAAGTTGCTGGGTCATAGGTTATATGAATGTTCGATTTTGAGAAAGAATGCCAAACCATTTTTACAAAGTGGTTGTGGAGCGTTCTTTATTCTTGGCAGTCACTCTTTTTGTATTTCTGGCAAGGGAAAGTAGGGTGAGTAGGATTTTGAACGTCTTACAGGTTCCTTGGAACAATATATCTTTTTACAAACACTACTTGAACCAGTGTCATTCAAAGTAAGTAAGAGTGTAGGAATTAAATGTCTTTCTAAAATATAGACTTTTTTTTTAAGTGTAAAAGTGCTTGGGGCAAAATACATTTGGGATTTCCGTGTTGCCAAAATATCTGAAAAGTAATTCCAGCTGCTTAGCTCAAATAATCCACAGCTGGGCTGGCCCACCTCTGACCTCATATCATCCTGGGATTTTCAACAAAATAAACAAACAACACACAGAGAGAAGCGAGGATGCCCAATACCAAAGCAATGTCACTCACGAATGTAAGCAAAGAAGCAAACATTTCCACTATAGCCATAGTTCTTCCAAGACGAGGGGCAAGTTTGAAAATTAAAATAAAGAGTCTAAGGTTCTCTTCTCCCTGATATGAAAGACAGGTAGAAACAAACTGCAGTTGAAAATGGGGAAGAAGGTTCTCTGAGGATACTAGAATGCACATTGGCCTGTCTGCTACCAATCTGATCAGCGTAGAGCTGTCTTTCTTGCCCCAGAGAAGTGAGGAATTTACTTTCTGGCAGAACTGGGAGATAATGGTCTCTCACTAGCGCCCCCTAGACTTCTTAGCTGACTTTGTGTCAAGATTTAACAAAGTCCCAGTATAAGAACTTAACTTTTGGGGGCATCAAATATGTGGTCATGGATGGAGAACTGACTCTGGCTGGTGAGCACACAATGCAACACATAGACGATGTCATGTAGAATTGTACACCTGGAACCTATGCAATTTTTACCAATCAACGTCACCCCAATACATTTAACCTTTTTAAAAGAAAAAGACCTCAACTATTGTGCATGTACAAGCACATAAAGGTTAGTAAGTAGTGAATTAAGAAAATTGTTGGGGAAGCCGGGATGGCTCAGCAGGTTAAGTGCTTGCTTTTGCAGCCCTGGGAACCAAGGATCGAATCCTGGCCCCAGCCCGTGTGGACCCATATGCTGAACTGGGGTGTGCTTCCCATGTGGGAGGCCCTCAGTTTGGTTCTTGTCTCCCAGTTGGGCCCCTGGCTTGAGGGGACATGCCTCCCATGCAGGAGGCCCCCAGCCCAGTTCCCACCCTGTGTGGGCTCCTCACACCTGTGTGGACGGAAACCATGTTGAAAACTGATGAGGTACAAGTATGGAGATTGCTCTGGGCCCTCCCCCTTCTCTCTGTCTCTCTCTCTCTGCCTCTGTCCCTGTCAAAAACAATAAAATAAATCTTAAAAAGAAAAAAGAAAATTGTCCAGATACCCCACATTTAAAGCTTGTTTTTAAGAGCTTGCCATTAAAACATATAATAAATTGCAGTACACACACACAATGGTGCATGGTGTGGCAATGAGGACAAGAGAAATACAACTACAATGAATAGTACAGGCAAGTCTCACAGACATAATGTGCAGGGAAAGAAGCCAGACACAGTGAAAGCCAACCAAAACTAATTTCTAGTGACCGAAGTCGGAATGATGTGCTGGTGTGGGGGGCAGGGAGGCTGACCCAGAGGGGCCCCAGGCAGGGTTCAGACATGCTGATCAGCCACTCTCTCTTGACCTGAGTACTGGTTACCTGTGTGTGTTCATTTTGTAAAAGCTTAACAAAGTGTGTACTTATGGTCTGTGTGCTTTAGTGTGATGTTTGTTATAGTTCAGTATTAAAAAAATCATAATAATAAGGTTGCCGTTGAGAGAAAAGATGGGCTGACCCTAATTGTGATTTTTTTTTAATAGTCCAACAGCTGAGGGTAATGTTAAATAGTTTAAGAGCGCAAAACCTCCCCCAAATCTTTAGCGGCGACAATTGCCATTTTATGGAATCGCAACTATGTAGTAGGCTGTGTATAAGGTCCTGTGCATATATTATTTCCAGGCCTTAAAACAAATATGCAAAAGAGGTAACACTACTCCTCCGTTGCAGATGAGAAAATAAAGATCAAAGATGTTTAACGATTCCCCCAGGTCTCACAGCTCGGGGTGCCTGAGCCAGATTTGAGCACTGCCGTCTGCCTCACCATCCAGCTAGGAAGTCCTCCCAGTCTGCACCGCTGCAGGGCAGAGAGAAGCGTGGGCCTGGGGCAGAATCAGACTGCACTCTGCAATAGATGCTTGCTCACCCGTGAGCCCATGGGGGGCCACAGCAAACAATGCTCATTCAATAAAAGTCAAGTTCAACTCAGGATTCCTCTTGAGCGATTAAACCCTGATAAATCCCAACTCCCTCCCCAGGTGCTGTAATCACCGTTGGGAGTGTCCACACCCCTTCTGCAAACCAAACACACACATGTTTCCTCCACACAGCCTTCCCAGAGACACGAGGCCACGGGGGCTTTCAGTCTTGTATTCTAAGGAGTCCCTTCCACATCCGCTGTTTCATTGAATTTTCTCACTAAGTTGCCAGTAAGTGCTATTCCCTTTCCTCAGATGAGGAAAGCAAGGCTTAGCCTCAGAGGGTTAAGGGCTTTGCTCAAAGTCAAACCACTACAAAGTGACAGAGCAGGAATTCAAAGTCGCTTTTGTCTCCTAAGCCCCCACTCCTGCTCTGACTGAAACCTCCCCGCTCTGTCACCCCCTAGCTCCTCTTGCAATTGGATCTGAACTCATCACACATGATGGTAATGACCAACTTCTTTGCATGCCTCCCCAGCTTGACAGTGGGGACAACTGGAAGGGGTTTATTGGATTACATACCCCCAGTCCTCAGCTAAGTACCTGATAAATAATAAGCCTTCAAAAAGTAGGCCGACCAGATGTCCCATTTTAAACAAGACAGAAAACAATGGTATTGTCCGTTTCAAATGGTACATATGGCCAGCCTAGTCTCTCTGGACTAAACTCAGGGTGTCAGTAGGGCAGCTGACCATGTGTAACATTTGAAATGGGACAGTACTATTGTTTTGTGTTCGAAGCACACGCTGGGGAACCGCAGAGACCAGGTTCAACTCCTGACACCTCTGCTTGTTAGCTGTGTACCTGTGGGTGGAACAAGCAATCTGTGTTGGTTTCCTATTTGTTAAAAGGATATAGCAATCGTCCCCATTTCAGAAGGTTTCGGTCTTAGTCAGCTCAGGCTGCTATAACAAAATACCGGTATCCTAGATTGAGTGATTTGAACAAAAAACTTTCACTTCTCACAGTTCGATTCGGCATCTGGTGAGGCTTGCTGATGGCCACCTTCTCGCTGTACGTTGGTGGAGAGAGAGGGAGCCCCCATGTCTTCCTCTTATAGGGGTCCTCATCCCACCACAGGGGATGACCTCCCCTGAACCTAATCACCTCCCAAAGGTCCCACCTCTAAATACCATCACATTGGGGGTTAGGGCTTCGACAAAGAGATTTGGGTGAGTACACAAACTTTTATCCACAATAGTTCTTAAGAGAATTCAATGAATTGAACTATGTTACACACTTGGAGCAATGCCGTATTGTAAAAATAGACATTCCTAGCACAAGGTGAAATTATCTAGTTACCTGGGCAGCTTACAAACAAAACCACAGTGAAAATACAAAGGAAAGAATTGTCGCTGGCTCTTGGATGTACAGCAGATGCCAGGTACTAGGATCATCATGTCCAGTCACCACCGCCACACTGTGAGGTAGAGATATGATTAGATGAAGCTTCGAGAGGTCAGAAGACGCACCAAACATCACCCAGCTAATCAGCCGTGCAGCGGGGACGTGAACCCCGATGTGCCTGCCTTTGTCGTCCAGTGGAGTGAGTCTGACTAGGAAAGTGGGGCTGGCTTCCAGGGAAAGACAAGATGTGAGATGAATCTTGGAACATGAGATAAAGCATAGAAAGTAGGAATGTCTATAGCCCTCATTTTGGCACTTGTTGTTCAATGCTGCATTTTTCATCAATTGCTTTGGCTGTGTCACATTTTTCTCAACCTCAACACTGATGGCATTTGTAGGGAGGCTGTCCCATGCCATATGGAATGTTTACCAGTATCCTTGCCCTCTACGCACTAGATACCAACAGCGTACCTCTCCCTCCCCGTTTCAATAACCAAACACGTCTCCAGATTTTTCTCCCTTGGAGTGCAAAATCACACGTGGTTGAGAACCACTGGTTTATATGTGGTCTTTAGAATGCACTTGTCAAAAGCATGAAGCTAGGAACGTATTAGGCCTCTTGTATTCTCCAAACTGATAACTCAATTCTGGAAACATAGCAATTGCTTCATAAAATGCCTGTTGAAATGAATTTAGAGGTCATCATAGCCATCTTGCACCTTTTAAAGTAACTCCTATTTGTCCTTCAGGGTCACCTCTTTAGGGACGCTCCCCCCAAATCTAAACTTGTCCGGTTCTTTCTTTTTCTTTTGGTGAAGTTCTGTGCTGTCTTCTCTAATTAGTTCCTCAAGCACCCTTGCTCTAAGCCCTGTATTTTAATTAAGGAAACTAAGGCTCAGAGAGCAGATGTGGTATGTTCAAGACGACATAGCAAAGAAGTGACAAACTATATCAGTCACATGAGAGTGAGCCAGTCCTCTGGAAGGACAGAACAGCAGACACTGAGCAGAACATTACGTGAGCTGTCCTTTGGGGCAGAGTGACCATCACTGAAGAAAACTGGAGTTTTCGAAAGGAAGCTGATCAGAAACCAATATGGTGGCAGCAGAAGACAGCATGAGGTAAGGTATCCCCAAAACACACTGAATACCAGCCTACTGCACAAGACTAACTCAGGATGAAGGGGGTTATACCCCCAAGGATAAGCCAGCAGGTGACCCTGAGGATGCTAATAATCTTCTGGTCTTGACCCAGGTCTGAGGGGTGTTGAGCTGTGAGCAGAGAAAGGAGGAGTCTGGGTGGGTGAGGCAGAGTTTATCTGTGTGTGAGCCCCAGTGAATGGGTTTCCTAGTGTGCTGTGCTCACTGCCCTCTCTTGGGGAGAGTGAGCCATTCGTTTAGTTACCGATGTTGTAGCTGATTGAGCGGGGTCCTGTGATAAGCACAGACATGCAGAGGTGAGCACAACAGAGGTGGTCCTTATCTCTCAACCTTAGCTAATTGTCACACAAACAAATGTTTAACCACAAACTATGAGAGGTGCTGGGAAGGTGAGGTGCATCGAGCCATGCGAGCATAGAACAGAAGGCCATCCATCACCAAGTCTGAAGGCTGGGAAGGTTTCCCCGAGAAGGTGATAATTGAGCTGAGATCTGGAGAGTGAATAGGAGGTAATTATGTTCGTGTGTGTGTTGAGGTGTTAGATGGCTCCTGGGTGAAGAAATAGCAGGACAAAAACTCTCTAAGGCAGAGCCATGGAGGAATGAAGGTGAAAAATGCCAGGCCATAGAACATACAGTTAAGCCCCCCAAAGATGGTTAAGATCATTAGAAATGAAGCAAATAAAGCTAATGCAGCATTTAATGTTCAAGCTAGAGCAAGTTTGTCCAACCTACGGCCCATGGGCCGCATGTGGCCCAGGACGATTTTGAATGAGCCCAGCACAAATCTGTTCACTTTCTTAAAACAGTATGAGATTGTTTTGCAATATTTTTCAGGTCAACAGCTATTGTTAGTGTTAGTGTAGCCCAAGACAATTCTTCTTCTTCAAACGTGGCCCAAGGAAACCAAAAGGTTGGACACTCCTGTTCTAGACGGTGAGTGGTTCCTCCCCCATGAGGACAAAAATAAATGTAGTACCTCAAAAGGGAGGTCTGCTGGCTTTACAGGCAGGGCTTTCTCCTGATGGTGGCATTTTGGTGGGTTGTCACTCTGAGTTTGACCTGGGAATGTCCAGCAATTCAGTTTTCCAGTTCACCCAGGCCACCAGATTCAGGGCATTGAGTCACATTGACCAAAGTCATGGAAAACAAATATATAAATCAAAATGCTTGTGCACAAATTTGCCATGAGCAAGGCAACTGGCAGCAAACAGAAGTGTTCGTGTCTGCTGGTCAGTGCACTCCCTTTCACGTAGAGCCGTCCACGGGGGAAGGCAAAGGCCGACCAGAAGGTGAATGGGTGAGCAGGCACTGGCTCAAGCTAGATGTGACCATTTGCTGCACCGTTTTCCTATTACAGGTAAGCGGTTCTGAGCCCCAAATCAGAACACCGGGCTTACCAGAGACCTGTAAGCTGATTGATGAGTGGCATTCATTCAGTCAGCTGTCTTTATTGGGCCTTTACTAATACATAATGAAGTAGACGCTCTGTTATCCAGAACTCAAGCAAACTGCACTTCAAACAACTGGCAAAGTCTCAAGCAACCAGCAAGATTTAGCAACTCGCAGGATTTTTTGCCAGTTGCTTGAGAATGCAGTTTGCTTGAGTTCTGGTTAATGTAAAATCTACTTACACTTATCTGTTATCAACCAATCCTAATGAGTGCCGGTTAACTGAGAGCCTACTGTAATATTATTTGATAATTATGTAATATTAATAATATAATTGAATAAAATATAATCATCATACCATATTATTATATGATCATATAATTATAATAATATTAAATATTATTCTGTTACATATTGAATAAACCACCATTACTAGAAAGAAAATAATATGAAATACAATACTCAACAAAACATATAATTTTTAATTCAATATTTACCATCTTTGTAAAACATTTATTTATCCAAGTTGATAGTTTAATTCTCTACTAACACTTGTTTTCTACTAATACCCAGTTTCCTTGGTTATTATTTTTTAAGTAAAAACAGCAGTTCTTAAAAAGCCTTTGAGCAGTTTAAGAGATATTTACAGTTCTATTCACTATTGAAAACATCTTCAATTCCTGAATGTTAGTCATCAAACAAGAAACAATAACACTTCAGTGGCAAAGAGGAACTCTAGCACCAGATTTGGTTTCCAAATCCTGTTTCTCACTGCTAGAAACCAGGGCTCCTTGGAGAAACAACTGATTTAAGATCTGGGGCAGGAATGGCTCAAGATAAGGATAGAACATGTTGTTATGCCTGAAATCGAAGCCCCTATCAAAGACTCTTGGGGTTGTGGCAAAAGGATACAGACACGATCTTAAAGGGGTTCTCCCTGCCCATGGCTGAGTCAATTTGAACATCAAAAAAGATTCTAATCCAAATGGGTTGAAGTACATCAAATACAGGATCTGGCAGAGGTAACGCCTCTTTTTTTATGAGCTGGTAAACTTTTAACGAAGGAGTTAATTTTGTTAGACCTTATATATGAAAACCCAGCCAGTCATATAGTGACAACTGAAAAACAAAATAGTGGCGATAGTTGAAGGTTGCTTGGGTACCAACTCCAGACAGCTGTTCCTAAACGGGAAGGATCTTATCCTGCCTTTTTGGTATAAACTATATTGTAGAATAACTGAGTAATTTATATGGAACATTCTTTGCTTGAAAATACTAAAAAACAAAAACAAAAATACGAAAAAACCAGGATAGGTAGATGAAACATAATTGATAAAATGCTGATCATTGTTAAGATGAGGTGATGGATAAGTGGAGTTTCATCACATTATTATCTGAAATTTTCTATCACAAACCATTTAAGAGAAATATTCAGGAAGCTATTGTGTTCCAACCCAATAATGACAGGAAGAATTCACACCCCTGCTTCATACTTGGAAGACAAATATTTTAATAATAAAATTGTTTAAGTACTTTTGTCCAGCTCTGATCTGTAGCTTCCTTTTTCCTATTCAGCCAGCAAGTTCTCATTAAGCTATGACTCAAAGACACAGAGCTCATTAAAATGATCATCATATCACACAGTGGGAAGAACACTGTCAAAAAAAAGGTCCCTGTCTCCTGTACAGCGAATCATTCGGGGTTTTCTGCAACTAAAACCATGAGAGCTGATAGGGATGTTTGAGATTTGCCTTCCAAAGATCTAGAATCTAGATCAATGTGCTACATTAGCATGTAAATCCCTGTGACTAGATTCAGAATGCATTAAATACCATTGTTCCACTTCTGCAGTTCTCATATACTGCCCGGTAAAAGAGTAATTTCTCCTAAAATTGTGTATAAATGCAAATATTTGTATACAACTTCCTAAAACTACATTTGTTTTAGCTAAGTGAAGGCTAAAAGGTGTTATCCATTAAAAACAAACACAAACAAACAAAAAAACACACCAAAGTTATTATTTAGGATCTTTTTCTTAAGAATAACAGGAGTCTTTTAGTCTAATAGTAAGCACACTCTTGAAGGCTGAAGTATTTTCATTATTTGAAGAATAGGAATTTTCAGAAACCTCATGCTCTATAGTGAAACCTGCAAATACAAAAATCATTCACCATTTTCAGCACAGGCAGAACTGGGTCAGAGAACAGGTTGAAGTGAACAAAACAGAGGAGGCTCCCATCTGCTCTGTCCCTGCAATAATCCACTGGTGCCGCCCATGCAGGCTTGAAAAACGGGGCTTGGAGTAATCGCTTGAGTGCGAAGGGACACTGGATTTTTTTAGGGGAGTTGTTTGGCGGGAAATCTTAACCAGGATCATAAGGGCCTTGCTGCCCAAGCACCCTCCCTGACTTGACATTCCAGCCCACGATCCCAGACTTGTGACTGTCCTTTTCTACCCTGAGAGGCGTGGGCTGGGCAAGGTGACAGCCACGCTTCCCCTGAGATGCCCAGTCACAGGACAACCCATCGAAGGGGCTGCTGCCCCCTGGGTCCTTCAGGCCTGACAGTGACAGCGGTGACTGAAGCCGTGTTGACTGACGGGAGCTGGTGACAGGCGAGGCAGACGGGACACACAGATTCTGCGGGTGTCTCTGCCAACTGAATGCAACAACAAACCTAAAAATACCCAGGAAGGGGCATAGAAACAGCCCATCCCCCCAAGGCCATCCAGGGAAAGTCACGGAAGAGCACGTTTGCCAGAAAAGGAGGAGGGCAACAGGAGAGGGGAGGAGAAAATATGTATTTGGGTCACTCCAACGCTGGCAAGAGAGCTCTTAGGAGACAGATGCTGGCAGAGCCTCCGAAAGGGCCTTTGGTCCGTCGCCCGGAGCGTCCGTGTCAGGCCCCGCAAGGCCAGGCCACCAGCTCCGGGAGTCCGATGGGCCTCGGGCCACGCTGTAAGACATCAGCGAGCGCAGAGGAGCCCGGTGGGCCCTGCGGGTGCTGAGCAGGCCGCGTTTTCCCGAAGCCGGCCAGAGCAAGAACTGGGCATATTCCACGTGCATGGTTGGAATCCAGAGCTCCGGGATAAGCTAGACGAAGTAGCAGCGAGCACCGTTTTGCACCTTTTTGCCAGAAATGTCTGTGGACCAGAGCTACTTTGAGGGTGAAGGGAGGAAGGTCTACTTCCCCCAGGTAGCACCCCAAATATTGGCTGATGGGAAGAGGTCCCCGTAGGAGGAAATGCAGCCCCCAATATCCTGGGACAGCCTGCGGAGGCCACAGGGGCCCAGGGTTAGACTGCCTGGTATTTGTCTAGGGCTTTGGCGTTTACGAAGGCCTTCCCCACACAGCATCGCATTTTGGTCTGGCCACCACAGAGTGAGGCAAGTATCGTTAATCCCATGCTCCGAATGTAGCAACTTGAACTTGAAGCGTTTAGGCGACAGTTCCAACGTCACCCAGTTAGTTACTCAATGGCAGAACTAGAACTCAAACCTCGTCAGTTTAATTCCAAATAAAATCCTCTCTCTAACAAACCCACAACAGTAGCTACCATTTACTGAGCCTCACTCCGTGCCATGCCCTCTGCTATTGGCACACAATTAAATTTAGTTAATTCTTGTGAAAACCTTGTAAGATACGGTCATGCTATTATTATACCCATTTTAGGCATGAGGAAAACTGAGGCCCAAGCAAGGTAAGCAATTGCCCAAGATCACACAGCTATACCCTGCTATCCTGTAGCTGCCTAAAAGTTTGCTATTTATACTTCATTACGGATCATAAACCCAGTGTAGGAAACAAGATAATAAGCAGATAAGGACCCAAATACAAAGGTTGGGAAATGCAGTGTTACCCAGCCAAGGGGCTGCCCAACCAGAAGCTCAGCTCACAAGCACTGAGCTGTGTTTGCTACTAATTCTGGGGAGGCAGGCAACACGGCCTTATTTTAAGCCTAAATGAAGAGCAGGTTTAGTGACATTATCAGCCAGGGCCCTGGCAGGAAGCAGATGGTGCATTCCAAAGTGTCTCACTGAAAAGAAGTTAACGAAGGGACTATCTACAAAAGGGTGGGCAGGCTTACGAGAAATGACAGGGGTGCTGAGACACCCAGCACCCCCCCAATGCTGGATGCTGTCACCCCCTCTCAGACTGTCGGGGCAAAGGGAGGGACGTGTGACCAGAACGCAGTGACGGCTGTGGCCCAGAAAGCTGCCAGGAGCTGGGGCACGGCCCTGTCTCATGCAGACAGCACCCAGACAACAGCGAGCAAAGTGGCCTCGGGGAAGCTGCCCATAGGCAGCTCCTGGGCCACCATCAGGGCCAAGACAGACAGAGCATGAAGGGGCGGGACATGCAAGTGGAGAACACCCAGTGTGTGACAAGCACTTGCTGTCCTGACACTGTGCACACAACGGCTTTACTCCCTGACCTTCTCTCTAACTGAGCCCTGGCTCCCGCTGTCTCCCAGACTGCACCTGTTTTGGGGAGACCCAGTATGAGCGGGTGTGACACCATCTCGTCTGTCTCTCCTGGGACTGCACCAGAGATCGGTACTGGGCAGAGCCCTCCAGCCTCGTCTTTCCCACCTTCCAGGACGAAGGGAAGTCAAATCCCAGAGCTATCTTCCTTCTCTGCACCTGCTGTCTTTTAACCGCCTCTCTCACCTTTTCTTTCTTTCTTTCTTTCTTTTATTTAATTCAAGAGGCAGGCAGCAACAAAGAGCAAGTCCACGTCAGGGCTGGCAGAGCTCCGTGCCTGTCTGCAGGTGGCAGAGAATGAGTGTCACGCGTCTGCTGAGAATGTCACCTGGAGAGAGAAGGGAAGGGTGGGAGTCACAGGCAAAACACGATCTGTGACCAGGAAGAGGCGAGCAAGGGCTGTCTCCTGACAATCAGGAGACACAGGAAGGGAAGAAGGCAACTTCAAAACCAAAAGCAACTCCGGGCCTGAAAACAAAATACCCACACAGACTACCTGGGGTCAGACCGTGAGGCCCAACGTAGCCTAAAGCAGCCTCCCAGCACTCGAGGGGGTGCTTAGAAGACCCTGAATCTCAATACTCAAGTGGCACCTGCTCTGATTTGGGTGAACAAGGGGAGGGGCCAGCTGGAAGAGGAGTTTTCGTATTGTATCTTGTTTTAATAGTAAAATGGATTTTATTTAAATCATGGAAAAGGGGGGCTCTTCCCCCCACCCCACCCCCACCCCACCGTTAGACCTGTCACTCAGCCTCATCTCCCAAGGCACCTGGCAGATCAGAATCCTGATATTGTTTGACAAGCACTGCTTTCAAGCAGAGAACGATGATACAAAACGGCAAGTTAGGACGAGGCCCATGTCGAAAGATGAGCAAGTGGCTTAGGCGCTGAGGTGTGGGCAAAGGCAGGATGGGGAATTGTAAGTAGCCCAACCGTGTCTCCTGGGTCTTTGGGGTCTCACAGGTTTTCCCTTATTCACTGTTTTCACCGAAGGTCCACGGTAGTGTTAAGAAAGAGAAAAAAATGGTGTCCCTTGAAAATGGAGCCCAAGCCACCATGCCCAGAGGAACTGCCCTGCACGTCTTATGCCTCAAACCTCCGGAAATTTAGAACAGGGCAAAATAACCTTGTGCCCCAAAGAACTGTTAGCAAAGATAACAAGAGAACGGTTCTTGTAATGACGACCAGACTGATGACTACAGAACTGAAAAAAACACTTTTTTCATTGTTTAGAATTAGTATCCGTATTTTTATGTTAGCTGCGCCAATAGAAACACCTTCCTTATGAACATACTGGTTTCCCTCCCCTGTCTCATAAAAACCCATGGCTCTATGTCTCCTAATCGGAACACTGTTTGGGTTTCTGCCTGAATCCGTGCTTCCAGAACAGCTATTCTTTTTTAATCTCAAGTAAATGCTTGTTGCCACTCACTTTGGCCTTCAATTTGAGGTTAGCAGCAGCAACCAGGACCACGGTAGAGATACAGGCCAAAAAGGTCACTGTAAAAATGCCCAGTGGTATCATAGTCTGTGTTATTCCACCTCCAACATTGCTCTATTAATCTCGTGCCTCTCAATCTGGTCACTTGGACTCTAAACAAGGAAGTCATCTTGGACTGTTACTTTTCCAACAATATCCTATATTCCAGAAGTCATCAAAAGTCACATAAGACGTATTCGTGCACACCTATGACGTGCCATGCACAATCAAGGGAGTGAGAAATTGCAGGCATATGGACCTCACGGTCAAGGAGTTTATCGGGTGAGACAATAATCAATAGATAACCAAAATCATCTCAGATGGTGTTAGGTAAAAGGAAATGGCTTAACTGCAATTGTGGGAAAGACCTCAAAGGTTTATTTATGATCGGTGATTCAAAAACGTCATCAAGGGCCCAGCTTCTTTCCATCTCTCTCCTCTGCCATCCTATGCTTTGTCCAAAGGCGAGAAACAAGATGGCTGCCACAGCTCCGGACATCACATTCAGACATTGCCAAGGCTAGAGGAAGAAGAGAGGCCTTCTCTTCCTGTGACTGTCCAAGGGACTGGGATTCCTTTTAGATCAAACAGGATAAAGTCATTACCCCAAAAGGGTATGAGGGAGGGTGATATCTGAACAAGATTAAGGTTCTTTGAAGAAGGGAACAAATTCTGGGTTGGCAGCCGACAGTGTTGACAAAATTATTAAAAGGGCATTAAAACTGAGAGGGGGTAACATGACAGAGGGTTCGAGAAGGCAGCCTTGATGTCAGGTGTTAGGGCAGCTGCCTGCTTACCAGCCTTCCCTCTCCCGCTCCGTGAACCCATTCTTCACATTGCCCCACCAACTCTGCTGACCACGCAATGCCGCGCATGTCATTTTCTTGCTTAAAATGCTCCCATGGCTCCTTATTTCAAAGGATGCATCTCATAATCAGAAGTCAGGAGGGAGAACCCAGGCCAGGCCAATTCTCTGTCTTCTAAGTAACTTTTCTGTTCAAAACCTGCAATGCTCAGTCACTGAGTATTACAACTTGTAGCACCTAGAAAGGAGTCTTAGATGTAAACGTGTTTTGTTTTGTTTTGTTTGCTATAATTCTAGCCAGTTAAGTCCCGTGAACTAGAAGCAGAATGACTTCTCACCCAAAGGGACTGTTTATTTCAACTGTGTAATTTGCCACAGAGTTGAATCAGTCAGGGGCTCCTAAGAGGCCCTGAATTATGTTTTGGTTGTTTTTATCACATAAAACAAATATAAAACCCTCCTGTTTTCCTGTTGCTAAGAAAGCTACAATGGCAGCCAAGGTTGATATAAATCAGGGCTCCCCTAAGCAAACCGAGGTACACTTTCATTGGATAGTAGAGGGCCTAGGGATTTAATTCTTATTTCCCCCAAAAGAGGCATTAATGTGCATAAACTGGCATGTGTGTGTTGTAACCCACGAGACAAATAACCCACAAAGAGTGCCAAATATAAGGGCCGAATTAGGAGTCTTTATTCAGAAGCCGGCGACCAGAGGACTTGTGTCTGTCAAAAACCTGTGGCCCCAGATGAATGCAGAGAGGAGTTTATAAAAGGCATTTTGCTATGTTCAGTCTACTGCTAGCGAAGCAAAGTACAGAAGCCAAAGCAAATAACTCGGTTACCCATTATCCTGTTCCTTTTAGTTCTAAGTAAATGTATAGCTGTTTTTTTTATTTCTAAGTAAATGTAAAGCTGGTGTGTTGCAATTTTTGGCAGGGGCTATCGCCCCGGGGTTGGTTAAGATGGATACATGACATGCGGCAACCTTAAAACAGTGGAAATCTATAAAGTTCAGAGTGCAGGAACATTCCAGAGCTGGCAGACTGGCGGAGCATGGACGGAATAGGAATAATAAATTGGAACATGTGACTGCATCACACGTGGGAGAACACTTCAACTCTGCTGACCCAGCCATACCCGCATCTCTAACATAAGCTATAATAAACGCCTTAGCGTGGCAGAGTATTGGCAATTTTCCAAGGTTAGATAGTTTTCCTAACACTATAAAGCTCTGCATCCATAGAAATTGTGCTATGGATCATTTAGACACAAAAACAACACCTTAAAACATGGAGGGTTCAACCCCAGTGTTCACTGTAGCATTATTCACAGTGGCCAAAACATGAAAACAACCAAAATGTCCTTCGATAGAGGACTGAGTAAAGAAGGCGTGGTACGTTTACACAATGGAATACTACTCATCCATCAGAAAAGATGACATACTGCCTTCTGCGACAACATGGTTGGACCTTGAGATCATCATGCTAAGCGAAACAAATTAGACAGAAAACATTGAGAACCATATAACTTCACTCACATGAGGGATATAAAGCTGAAAGCATCAAGACAAAGGAACAAAAACTCATAGACACAGATAATAGTGGTTACCGGTAAGTGGGGAAGGGGGTGTTAGAGGGGCGCAGGGGGGTCAAATACATGGTGATGGAAGGAGAACTGACCCTGGGTGGTGAGCACACAATGCAACACATAGATGACGTAGTATAAAATTGTGCAGTCGAAATGTATATAACTTTAGTAACCAATGTCACCCCAAATAAATAAGCAAACAAAACAATACACTGAGGGTTCAGCCCACCATTGTGCAGATGAGGAAGTTAGGGCAGGGTTCCTGGAGTTTGGGCAGAGCCCCCCGGCCGGTGGTCTGGGTTTGGCAGGCTTTATGATCATCCAAAGAGGAAGCAGGCCACCAGAAATGGCAACGTTTAAGGGTAAGCAGTGAAGGAACTAGCACATCGGCCCAAGAAGTACTCCTAATCGTGGAAGGAAACCCAAGAGGGTCCAAGGTCTTGGAAACAGGATGAAACAGTCAAAGCAGCAGCCAATTCTGTCACATGCTGCACAGAGGGCAAGCAAATCCCATTGGATGTGGCAACCAGAGGCCATGGGTGACCTTTGGCGGAGCTTTCTGCTGAGTGGTGGGGACAGACTCAGATCCTAAGGGCTCTGTGAGTGGGTGGGAGGGGAGGAAGCAGAGACATGACTGGGAGCTTGGCTGTAGAGAGAATATAATCTTGTTAACCATCTTATAACCCAGGGGTGTCAAACTGGTGGCCCGCGGGCGCATGCGGCCCCCCAGGTAATTTTTTGTGGCCCACGATGCTCTAAAATAAAATGAAAATAGAAAAAATTGTTATGAAGAAAATAGCACTTAGGGGAGATCGAGGCAATACCGTACACACAAATCCCTCGTTAACCCTTTAAGTACTGAAGACGAGTATACACGTGGCCCAGTGCCTTTCCTGGGGGCCTGTGGGCGTATAAACGCGCTGACTCAGTTCCAGCAGCATTTGTAAATGTGATGTGGCCCATGTGCATCTTGCCTGTTGCACCAAATGGCCCGTGTTTTAATTGAGTTTGACACCCCTGCTGTAACCCAATCGCCATCTTGTTTTCTCCCCACTGCATGTAATCTTATGTTCACTCCTTGATTCCAAATGTATAAAAGAATCTGCAAACAGCCACTCTCTGGCGCATTTGAGATCTTGCTTCCCAGCCTTGCTGGTCAATTTGGCTCAAATCAAACCTTAAAAAATTCATTACAGATTTGGATGTTCTTGGATCGACAGATGGGTTAAGTAACTGCCTAACTCACTTGACTAGTAAGTCCAGTGATTTGTTCTACCTCAGTTTAAATTAAAATCCTACAGTTGAACATTGTTAGAGGGGAAACCGGGATGGCTCAGTGGGTTATGTGCTCGCTTTGCAGCCCTGGGGTCTGAGGATCGAGCCCCAGCCCCAGCCCGTGTGGACCCATATGCTGAACTGAGGTGTGCTTCCCATGTGGGAGATCCCCGATTCATTTCTCCAGGCTGAGCTCCCCATATGGGAGGCCCCTGGTTCAGCTCCCAGCTCTCGGGGGCTTGCCTCCCATGTGGGAGGCCCCTGGCCTGGTGACCCCGGTTTTGGCCCCCAGCTCTCAGGGGGCTTGCCTCCCATGCGGGAGGTGCCTGCCCTGTGTGGCCCCACCCATGTGTATGGAACAAAAACTGATAACGTACAACTATGGAGACTACTCTGGGCCCTCCCTCTTTTCTCTGTCTTTCTGTCAAAAACAATAAATCTTTTTTTTTTTCAAACTTGATTTATTTATTTATTTATTTATTTTTATTGTTAAATTTAATGGGGTGACATTGGTTGCTAACAATTAAGTAATTTTCCGATGTACAAGTCCACATCACATCACCCATGCATCGCATTATGTGCCCACCTCCCAGAATCAGAATAAATCTTTTAAAAAAGAAAATTGCTAGAGAATTTTTTTTTTTCTTATTGAATGGTGAGATATTTCCAGAGTGACTGGCAGAGTACTGACTGGGCCTTGATCTGAGAGTCTTTGCTCTGTAGCTGTAAATTTATTTTGTAAAGTCCCGTTTTATTATCTGTCTTTAGCAGCAGCCAATCCACACATAACAACTGTAAGTGCTCCTCTTTGAGCCCCATTAGAAGTTCAAGGGAAGTCTCATGTTTGATTCAATTTATTTCTTTTGCTGCTGGGTGAACACTCACACACTATTGGAACATTACCAGAACTTGATCCATGTCTGATAAAGCAGAACAGTGTGAACTTGTAGGGAAGCAGTGTTGTAAAATTAAAATTGGATTGAGAATGGCTTTTCCTTAGTAATGAGATTCCATGTGTAGACGGTAGAACTTGGCCATGAACAGTGTGTTCTGCGTTCTAACTCAATATCCTCTGGAATGATAACCTTTGCCTTCCTAACGTAAGCTAATAAACCTCACAGGAGTGGCTTCCTACTACTGTGCCTAATATTTTTTAGAATACACTAAATACTCTCCAAGATGTACCAGAAAAGCATCAGTGTTCTAATAATTGTTGGAACAGAAAGTCTTGAACTTCACACAGCCATTCAAAATTCTGAAAGAACAATGTTTTGTTAATCTTTTGTTTCTTCCCTTTAGAATTTAAAATTACTGGGCAGACAGTATAAATATAAATAGCAGCTAATATATAAGTAATCCTAGCTACCATGTATTTATTTTGTGGTTAACTGCATTTTATTATTTCTGAAAATTAGAAAATGGTTGTTTTTCCAGAATTGTGTGTTTGTTTTTTTAAAGATCTGTTGCAATCTTAAGAGTAATTTTATTATGCTTAGGAAATAAAAATATTCAAATAATAAAGTCCAATGGGAAGAAATGTTTATCCATAGAAAAATCTATGAGCCATTTTTAACAAATTCTTTCTTAAAAAAATAAAATAATAATAAGTGCCCTTATGCTGGGCTGGCTTGCTCTCTACCATGTGGTCTGCTCCTTCTTCACAAGACTCCCCCTGGTGTTTAATAAAATCCACCTTTCCCTAGTTCTTTGTGGAGTCTCAGTGCTTCTAATTATCCTAAAATGTTATCTACTGATGACTCACAAATTCCTAACTAACCCTGAAGTGTCTCCCTGAACATTAGAACATTAGAAATTAAGTCTAGAGGAGGGAGGGGAAAAGAAAAGAGAGAAAAAGAGAGAGGAAGAGAAAGTTTGTGTTTATATATTGCATTGGGATATACGGGGCCATGTCAATGAGGAGACACATGTCAAACATTTAAAAAATGATTTTCTTGATAATTTCCTTCCCTCTGTTTTCTCTATCTTCATTTCCTGGGACTCCTACTGGTTGATTATTTGACCTCCTGAATGAAGCCTTCAGATATTTTTTTTCTTGCTCTCAAATTTTCTGTTTATTCCCCAAAGATGTCTTTGACTGTTTTCCAACCTCATCACCAAATTTCTTATTTCAGCCAACACATCTAATTTATTTTCAATGCTATTTCAATAAGCAGAACAAAAAAATGTTCACTGGAAGTATTCAAGCGGATTTGTATGTTTTGATGGGAAAATAAACAAGCAACAAAAGCCATAAAAATTCTAAGAGGAAATATACTGAAAGGAAAGAAGCCCTGTCAGATATTGAAACATATGCCAAGCCTTAGAAATAAAAGCAGTGTAGTATTATGCATGAAAATATAGAGCCTTGGAGCAGAACAGAAAGTCCAGAAACAAATTCAATCTTATAGTTAAATATGACAAAGGTTACATTTCCAATCAGTGGAGTCAAGATGAATTCTTTAGTAAAAGGTACTAGAATAACTGGGTAGCCATTTGGAATAATCTAGAGTTGGAGCCATACATCACACCTGACATCAACGTAGACTCAAAATGGATCAAAGATTTCAATGTAAGGAATTAAACTGTATAGTATACAAATATCTACTAAAAGAAAATAAGGGTGAATTCTTTTTAACTAAGAAATAAAGGCCTTTCTAATTATGATTCAAAATTTACAACTCTACACAGAAAAGATTGATAGATTTAACTACGTACATAACACAAACATTTACATGGCAAAAACACCAAAAGGAAAGTCAAAAGATGGAGTGGAAAAATATTTGTAAATTATAATGCAAAGGGCCAGTCTCCCTGGTACATATATATTAGAAATCAAGACAAAAAAAAAAAAAAAGAGCAAAAGGATGGGGAGTTCATGGAAGAAAGATCTATAAATGACCCTTACACATATGAAAATATGAACCACTTCACTTATAATAAAATATAAATGTAAACTATACCAGGATGTGTTTTACCTATCAGATTGGGGGGAGGGGCGGGGGATCTAAATAGTTATCATACTTTTTTTGGCAAGACTGAGGAGAAATGGGCTTTCCCGTATTTTGTTGGTGCAAAATAATATAAACACTTATTGAGGGGACTACTGGCAATATCTACCAAAACTAGAGGCATATTTTTCCTTTGACCCAGCAATCCGTCCTCTGGGGACACAGCCTACACAGTCTTCTATAGAAATAAAGAAGAACAGATGTACAAGTGTATTGACTGTGGCACAATTTGTAAAATTTAGAGATTATAACAACCCACATATATTTAGCAGTTAAATACTGGTTAAGTAAATGAAGGCAGACCCATGAGATGGAATACTATGCAGTTGTAAAAAGGAATATGTAGAAAATCCCTACTGATGTGACAAGATCTGTCTACAAGGCTATGTCATTACATGATGAAAGGAAGTTGAAGAATAGTTTATAACAGTGTATATAGAATGTATAGATATGGTATCTTTGGTGGAATATCATTGTATTCATCTTTATTTGTATAAAGAAACACTAAGGAAGATAAATAAGAAAGTATAAAAATACATTATTTTGGGGAGCAATGATTAATCAATACTCAATTTCTCTAAGGATATTAAATAGATTTGAGTGAATTGTGAGGGTTTTGCTTATTTTTCTGTGACCTGAATTATTTATTTGGTCTCTGTATCAGTTAGGAATATTTTCATCTACAAGCCATAAAAAGCTTAAATAAATAAAAAGCAGTTTATTTTTGTCATATAATAAGAAATATGGTGTCAGGCAGATGCTGGGCGTTGTTTAGGGCTGGCATTTCTATAGTTCTTTGGGCCTCATGACCACAATATTATTGCCACAACTCCAACTATCACATCTGTATTCACAGGAAAAGAAAAGAATAAAATGGTTAGTGCTAGCCATTTCTGCTGAAGCTAAGCTTTTCCAGAAGCCTCCTAAGAGACTGCCTTACACCAAGTCATTTGGTTCCCCAAAGAAAACAAGATGCTCAGAACGGGCTTGGGCCAATGATGACTCATCATTCAGAACTGGGCACATTCCCATCTTGAATATATTTGGGGTCCTATTAAAAGCAAGAAATGGAGAATGGTAGTTGGGCTAAAGTGTCTATCATTATGGGATTTTCCCTCCTCAATCACAGGTTGCCCATTCTTATCTAAGAGTGTGGTGTCAAAAACTCTGGTGGAAAGTAGACATATAATACATTGGGTGAGGCTCAATGTGTGGGACACAGTGATCATGCTAGAAAGATCAGCCAGAGCGTCTGTGCTTTGTTTGCAGAATCCCAAATACTGTACGGGGAGGTAGCTTCTGTGGCTGTTCAGTTCCTCCAGGAAAGAATCCTATAGAAATGGGGGGGAGGGGGGGGGAGGCTGGGGTAGGTGCTAGACAGAGGGGTTTGGGGGTTGGACTATTATTCCGTTCTCAGGCTTTCAGATCGTTCAGGCAACCAACCTCCTGACAACGACCCCCAAACCTCAAGACTGTCCTCCCTCCCGGTTCCTGGTCTTTTTAAGGCAGGGATTTCACACAGGGAGTGATTTTGTTCTCCAGATAGAGTTGCCAGATTTAGCAAATACATACACAGGACGTCGGTTCCATGGGAATTTCAGAGAGACAAGGAATAACCTGGTAGCACAAGTAGGCTCCAAATACTGCATGTGTCTCTGAAGTTCACAGTGGGTGTCCTATGTTTAATCTGGCAACCCTAGTGCCAGGGGATATTTGGCAGTGCCTGGAGACGTTGTTCGTTGTCACGCCTCCAGGGGTGGGTAGAGGCTAGGGATGCTGCTGCTCAACACCTTACAGGGCCCAGGTCAGTCTCCCACCACCAAGAACGACTTGATCCACAATGTCAATCATGTCCAGGTGGAGAAACCCTGCTGGGGATTTTCTTTCAGCTTCTCTGGAGAAATAAAGCCCCAAACTCCTACCTGACATTTTGTGCCCAGGGCAGGGCATACTCATTTGTTTAGTATTCATTCATTCATTCACTCACTCATTCATTCATTCAAAATCTCAGCATGGTTTATTTTCCATGGTCACAGCAAACACTTTCTTCTCTAGCTAATCAGCAGAGCAAGAAAGTGCTGTCGGAGCTAAGACAGCAGTTCTGTTAGGTGCAGAAGCAGGAGGGACAGCCTGCAATGTCCCTCTCTGCCTTCGCTGGGTAAGGCCCACACGCAGAGCCAGCCTCACGGAGCCGCCCTCAAGAGCTGGGGGTGGGGGGCAGGGAGACTTGCCCGTCCCATCCAGACAGGGAGTCCCACCTTCCTGACTGTGGAGGCAGCTGCACAGCTCAGGAAGAGAGGCTTTCTTTGCAGGCCCAGGGGTCAGGGTGGAGGAGCAGGCAGCAGAAGGTGGGGATGGTCCGACGCGGCTGTTAATCAAAGGACTTTTAAACCCGGAGAGGAAGGAAGCAAAGGGGTGGGGAAGGTTTTCTGGTTAGGAGCTGCGTATGAATTCATGGAAGGTTATTTGAGGATATTTACCCTAAGCCCTCTTCACCGTTGTCCTTGAAGTGACTCCAGGAACATTAGAATTCAGGGGTAATTGATCCTTTTCTGAAATTTCCGTCCCTCCCAGCAGACCCCGTGACTCACACAGGTCGTGCATATGCAAACATAATGAGTATGGACCCCTATCCACCCAATTTGCTGACCTTGAGGTCTCTGGGAAAAAAGTTACTGATAGGATTTTACCCTTTATTTATCCTCCCCCCCCCCCTTATATATAAAATAAGCAATAGAAAAACTTTTAAAAAACCACTAACTGCTGACTCAAGGATATCTTTTTTTTTTTTTTTTTTTTTTTTGAGAATTTAAAAATAAAAATCCATTTGCGCATTCATTAAGTCAAGCAAGATGAATCAGGCTTTGGTTATATAAAAACTTGGCTTTTTCTGGAACATCTGTCTTTGCAGTTCTGTGCTTGCTGGGGGAAAGACTGCAAGCTACATAAGAGGAGGGGGTGTGCAGACAGCTTTATAAACTCTGGGCACATCCCTCTGAAGCTCAGCTGTGGCCTTCACATGGCCTAGATAACCCCACCACGTGAGTGACAGGTGGGGGCTGGAGGTGTGGGAATGGCCACAGACCATTCATCAAGTCAGTACAGTACAGTCCCTGAGTTTGCTGCAAACAATGTTTGTAATTTCTGTCTGGACTTCAGTGACAGCCTATTTCTTTCATCTTTGGAGAGTATTGTGAACTAATCTAAATTGTACATGTATACATGTATAGATATATATTTTTAAAAGGACCTGATCGTTCGTGCATTATAAAGGCCATAGAGATGTAAAAAAAAAAAAAAAGAACTCAGAAAATACAAAAGAAAAGTAAAAAGTAGGGAAAATAGTAGTTGGACCATATTTGAATCCACGTAAGAGACCATCCTTGCCTTTGAGTTTTCTTTAAAAGTTTTGAGATTAAAATCTTGTGGATGTCCCATTGAAGGCAAGGCTATAGCTCCATTAAAAATGAGAATTATCATTTATTGAACAATTACTATTTGCCAGAGACAATGAACAACTTTGAGAAAAATTGTTTTTAGATTTAGGTATTTTTTAAGGCTAGATTTCCAAAAAATGAAAATGAAATAGCTAAAAATGCTTTTAAGGAGTTTTACATTCTGTCACACTCCTGTCCAAATAGGTCTCGTTCTCTAAATCTTCAACAGCAATGAAAATTGTCATTGAAAAAAATGTGTAGTTCATTTTTGTGTTTTTTTTAAGAAAGGAGTTTATTGAAAGTGGTTTGAACTTAACTTTGCTTTGTAAGTCATCAGGTCAATTTTTTTTTTATTCACTTGTTGGTCAGATGTAAATCTCTTTATGAATTTTTAAAATCCAGTTATCTGTTGGGGCTTTAATGTTGTTCTAACCTATTTCAATGAGTAGTTAGTAAATATTTTGTCACTTGTCAGGGTCTCAGGTTGCTATTTTCCTTTAACGTTTGATACCTTTTTTCTTCACATGTGAAAATGTTTATTTAAATCTCTCAGTGTTTTGCATTGTGCTGTCTTATATAGAGTCCAGATGCTCCCTTCTCTTTTTTCTGAGTAACCTGTTTTTAACACTTCTGAGAAATTTCTCGGTAGTACTTATAAAAGTGCATGTTTAAAATCACACAAGAGGAAAACAACACAGCTCTACCTCAACCCCCCGCTTCATTGAAAAATTGGTTGCTGTAGGTGTGGATGTTCCTCCAAGCAGCCTGGGACACACTTCTTGCTCCTCCATCCACTCCGCAAGCCATCCCAGTAGTTAACAGCTCTCATCGAGTGAGGTCGAAAATTCCCCACGACACTCATCTGAAGCTCTGCCTCTCCCATGCACGTCCATCACTTTTGTTCCATTCTCAGCAGAAACTGAAAATCGAGGCAATATTCCTCGGGCAGTTATTCCTCCTGGGTAACACTTGCCCAATGCACAGGGCACTCAATAAAGATTTCCTGATCAAAACGAATACTTTAAAATCTCTAATCAGGACCATTCTCAGGGTTGCTTTCTCCAAGTTAAACAAGATAACAACTTTTTCTTTTAACCCCTTGGATCATCTCTGTGTTTCTCTTCCAGGAGCTCCCGGTCCTCTTGAGAAATAGTTTCCAGGCTAAGACAGAGAAATCTGTGTCCTTGGGTCCCCCCCACCCTGGCCCCCCACCCCAGAACTCTCAGGGGTGGGCTGGAACTCACTAACACACTCACTGACAGTTTGGCTCAGCTGGAAATGTGGTGTAGATGACCTTCAAGCACCTTTCCCCTTGGAATAAATGCAGGGTGACAAGAAGATATGAGGCCTGAAGAAATGGCTGCCTCTCGGGGACAGAACTGAGCTCTGGGGACAGGAGTGCCAGGCACTCGCAATAACTAACTGCAGCTCACAAGCTGACAATGGATTGAACATTAACCTGTTTCAACAATAACAAATTGTCATTAATAGTGAAAATATTTATCATTGACACAGATGATATAGTAATGTCAACATAGTCCTACTTGTATTTTAGGCAAGTCTCGAAATGATTGTCTGAGAACAGCATGCATGCCCAGCCCTTAAAATATCCTGAGGAAATTCATATCGAAAGATGCACACAGACTGAAAGTAAAGGGATGGAAGAAGATGTTTCATAAAAATGGAAACAAACAAAAAGCTGGGGTAGCAATACGTATCCAGACAAAATAGACTTTAAAACAAAGGATGTAACAAGAGACAAAGAAGGACCCAGTAAGTCCACTTCTGGGTATTTACATGGAGAAACACGAAACACGGATTCAAAAAGACACAGGCATCCAAATGGTCATTGCAACATTATTTATAATAGCCAAGATGTGGAAGCAACCTAAGTGTCTATCGATAGATGAATGGATGAAAAAGAAGTGAGTGTGTGTGTGTATTCCAGAAATATCCAGGCGTGTAATATGAAAAATAGAGGTATTTTTGACTGGACTTTTTCCGGACAGCACACACGCATGCATGCACACACAGTGGAAGGTTACACAGCCACAAAAAAGAATGACATCTAGCCATTTGCAACAACATAGATGAACTTAGAAAGTACTATGCTAAGTGAAGTAAGTCAGGGAAAGACAAATACCACATTGATTTTACTTATAGGTGGAATCTAAAGAACAAAATAAACAAACAAACAAAACAGAAACAAACACATAGATACAGAGAACATCTTGATGGATGCCAGGTGGGCAGGGGCTTGTGGGTAAGTGTAAAGGTGGAAGGGATTAAGAAGTACAACTTGGTTGTTACAAAGTCGTCACAGGGATATAGGATATAGCATAAGGAATATAGTCGATAATATTTTAATAACTATGTATGGTGTTAGGTGAGCACTACATTTATTGGGGTGAGAGATGGAAAGGGCATTTGGAGTAGAATGAAAAAGATGAAGGTATTAAGAAGTACAAACTGATAGTTACAGTCATAGGGATGTAAAGTAAAGCACGGGGAATAAGTCAATACTATGTTAGTAAGTATGTATAGTGCCAGGTAGTTATTAGATTAGACAGGGATATCACTTCTTAAATTACTTGTATACATATGTATAATCGTGCTGTACACCTGAAATTAGTATAAAATAATATTGAATGTCAACTGTAATTGAAAAAAGTTTAAAAAGGGGTAAAGGTAATAATGTAATGAGAAGCACTTCTAGACCGCAAGAGGCCAATTTAAGACAACACTTTAAATCTGGAACATCCTATATATCAGATTTGTGTGACGGTTTCACTTAAGTAAAAGCTTCGGCATCTTAAACTGAAAACTATCCAGTCAAGCCTCCAATTTAAGCAACAGGACATGTGTCAGTGAGCTGGGTGGCACTCAGCCCGGGCAGGCTTCCAGCTCAGCATTCTTTCTAACGCCCGGGCCTGCTCACCACCCATGACCTGAGCACTGAAATGTGGCAGAACCCCGAAGCAAACTCGTTTTCTTTTTGAGCTACCTACAGGATTGCTTGGCAGCTGATTTGAAAATGACCTTTCAATAGTTTAGTTGGAATGTCAGGATAGCTCAGCAGTTGAGCCCTTGCCTTGCAATCGTGAGGTCCTGAGTTCAATTCCTGGCCCCAGCCCATGTAACCCCATAAGCTGAACTGTGGGTAAGGTGACCAGATGTCCCGCTTTGGGCGGGACAGTCCCGATTTTTAACAATGTGTCCCGCGTCCCGCGGCATTTTAAAAAAGTCCCAATTTTTGGAAAGAATGCACGACAAGCTAGGGAACGGCGGGAGATAGACCCAATTTTTAATCAAGAACCCCCTCCCCCCCCGTCAATGGTGTCCCGCTTTACCAATGTTAACATCTGGTCACCTTATTGTGGGGCAACTGGTAGCCATGCAGATGGCTCAGCAGCGAAGGTTCTTGCCTCCCATGTGGGAGGCCCCCCGGGTCAGGTCCTGCCCCGTGCAGCCCCACATCCACCTGTGTGGAATGAAACCATATCACAATTAATGATGTACAACCATGGAGACTGCTCTGGGCCCTCCATTCTCCGCTATCTCTCTCTCACCTTCTCTCAAACAAAACAATCTTTAAAAAAGAATAGTTTAGCTGCTGGTTTTGTTTCCCCATGCCCAACAGGCTCTCTTCCCACCTGCTCTGGATCAAATACCATATCTCCTTGCCTTTTCCACACTATTGCTTTATGTTGCCTCAGAAATAAACAACCGATGGTCAAGAGCTTAGGACATTCATTGGTGCTGAGGGGACAGAATGCAAGAGTGAACAAAGAAAGCTGGGACCGAAGCTTTTTCTACTGACACTAAAGAATGACCCATTTTCTTAGACTCTCTCAGTAGATCACTATTGCTTCATTGCAGGGAAGGCAAAGGAAACTGAGTTTGAATTTCCTTCTGGAGCTTCTCTTCAGCCTCTCTGAAGAGTATAGGAAGGGAAACTGGAAGACAATGGCTATTCTGATGCTGAAGCCTGAGGGAGTCACTACTGATTTTGCTTGGCTGGGCCCTAGGATGCATTCCACTGCTTTGAACCTTGTCTTGGTGAGGAGCACTCCAAGAATGTATAGTCTTTTTGACAACTATATTTTAAACAGATCCTCCTATTAAGAAGAGAATAATAAAAAATTAGCTACCAGTAACATTTTAGAAATGACAACTACCTGAAGCTGAAATTCTCTTTCAATATATATTTTAGGGACTCTGGGTATATAGATCACCTCTACCGTCAATCCCTCAGGTCATTTTTAGAACATCCGTGTGAATACACAGGGAGAAATATGTGAAGTGACAGTTTTAGTGTCTGTGGTTAAGGCGCTGAACTAGGCTGCTTTACAAGTCCTATCACAACAAAATTACTGGCCCTTCCCTGGCCAGCACTCCTCTAAGCCAGCCTTTAAACAAACCAACTCAACACATAATTAATCCTTCTCTTTCCTTTGAGTGGCCTGGCTCAACTGCAACCTTCTTCCGCTGAATGATACAGCGCTGGAATCTTGTCTACAGAACTATGCAATCCCTGCACTGCCACGCCTCAGCCCCTGACCTTGAGCCAGTCACTCAACCCCTCTGTCCAGGTGGCTGCGCTTAAAATGGAAGACGTGAACACTGAGCTGAAGACTCAGGGAAGAATAACTTATTCATGATTTGAAAGCACTTAGGCCCTATAAAGCATTATAACAGTCCCTTCTGCAAGAGTATACAAATAGCATTCAATGAAGCATAGCAGCCAATTGCTGCAGTGGAAGCGAACCACTTAGGTGCCGTTTTGGTGTTCTGTGAAATTTAAGCCAAGGACCCCTCTTCCACCCCAAGGTTTCTGCCAAAGGGCAAATACATCAAAGGAAGCGAACACTTGGCGAACTTGCCTTCTACTTATTTCCCTATGGCTGCACTGTAACAATCTGATACATACGATTCAAAGCTTGTCATTATGAGTCAAACAGTCTGGGGTCTGTCTCCTCGTTGCCTTTGGCTTTTTGTTTTTGACCAAGAAGGTAGAACGCAAAGCTGGTGAACTAAACCCCATGTATCATCCTTGATATTCATCCCTAATGTGAACAATGGTTTTGTTAAAACCACTTTAGAAAAACTAAGCAATTACTGATCTTGTTTTTCCCCTGCCCCCATGTTTTTCTTCTTAAATGTTCTAATTCCAGTTTTTATTTTCTTTAGTCCAGATGTACAAGATTAAAAATAAAACTTGAGAAACTACCATGAGGGCAAAGGAGTTGTTAACTTTGTTGAAATTCATTAAACTATAGAAGTTTAACTTACAGATGCATTTAAATGTAGGTTCAACAAATAATTGTTTTTTTCCCCTTCCCCCAAATTACATTCAACATTTAAAGCTGTTTATAGCTTGCCATCAGCATTATTCTGGTAGGTTTGTCAATGTTAAATCTGTCTGCCTGTCTGGTATTATTTTAAGTCTAATTTTAGGATAGGTTAATTCATGGGTGTACCAGAGTTTATGTATTTTCCAAAATGTTCTTGATTAAAAAAAATTTGTTTGTATAAAAACAAAAAAACAAAACAAAACAAAAAACCCAAGTTGGTAAAGAAATGTTTTTGCCAGTTTGGAGCATGTAAGGGTCTCAAAACTGGAGTGGAGTGTGAGAAGCGATGGACAGGCAAATGGATACCCATCAAGCATTTTTCTGGTTTAGAAAATGCACAGGGACGCCGATGTCACGTGAGGCATTTCTAGACCAAAAGAGGCCAACTTCAGACTGCATTTAAAGAGGGTGCTCAGTGTCACAGTGGACAGTGTCCCTATTTTTGCCTGTTCAGCATCTGCTTTCCCAGGGCAGAAAGACTTGGAAGGCAGAACTAGGGATGAGAGGAAGGGACTAGAAGGAACTCTGACGGTGGTGACAGATGCGGAAGATCAACGTTTGGGGCAGCAGAGAGAGGGGTGCTGTGACAGCATCTTACCCAGAATGAGCCGAGTCCATAGGCCAAGTTCAGATCTGAGTCCCGGTGGTGGGGGCTCCAGAGGGCTTCTTTCTACAGCAGTTTCACAGTGGGGCCGGGGTCCCCGACTTCGTCCCGGTGATTCTATGACATACTCGGTACCCTTCTGTCAAGTTTTTAATATGAACATTTCCCACTCTATGCAAAAATAGAAGAAACAGTCTCACATGCCCACTTTACCCGTCCCCTGTCTCCCCACCTCCACGCCTCCGGGTAGGATTTATTTACCATAAAATTCCCACATCGCCGTTGAACAACTCAATGAGCATTAGTAAATTTATAGAGTTGTATAACCATCCCACCATCTAGTCACGTGTTTGTTTTTAATGTACAGTTTCAGGAATTTTGATTCATTTAACTGCCACCATCATAATCCGGATACAGAACAGATTTTTAGGTTTTTGTTTTTTAACCTTAAGAACTTCCTCCTGCTCTTTATAGTTATACCCTCTTTATATCTAAGCCCTGCCAACCACTGATCTGTTCTCCATCCCTAGTTTTATCTTCTCTTAAATGTCATGTAAATGGAATTATACAGCCGGTAGCCTTTTGTTTTTCCTGCGTCGTGCCTTTGTCCTCCAAGTTGCTGCATGTGTCAATAGTCTATTCCTTTTTATTGAGTCGTATTATGTTGTATAGATGTACCAAAGCTTGTAGCATTCACCTGTTTTTTTTTTAGATTTATTGTTTTTGATAGAGACAGAGAGAGACAGAGAGAAGGGGGAGGGCCCAGAGCAGACTCCATAGTGGTCATCATCAGTTTTAGACACGGTTTCGTTTTGCACAGGTGGGCTGCGTAGGGTGGGGGACTAGGCTGGGGGCCTCCTGCATGGGAGGTACACCTCCTCAGTGCCCGATTTTAAGGGGCATCAGACACGTGGAACCATGAGGGTCACAGAGTTCGAGAGGCCCCGAAACGGTAAGGATCTCAGCAACAGCACTCAGGGTTGGTGGGCTGGCCTGGGGGTCCAATCAGCCGTTACTGGAATACGGATATTTCCAGGAAAGCCCGAGCATTTGAAAGGCTCTGCCCTGGGCTGTGTGTGGGGGACCCAGCTGCAGGGTCAAGGCGGAAAGCATGCAGCAAGTATAATAACGCACGACCAATCTGGGAGGCTCCGCAAGACCAGGCTGCCCCCTGCCCGCTCCACCTCCCCTGCAAAGGGGAAGAAATAAAGCAAGCAAAGCAACACGCGTTCATGACGAACGAGCCCTGGGCACGGGCCCCAGCACCGCTCGGGGGCCGGGCCAGGGCCGGGTGCCCGGCAGGGGCGGCTCACGCGCCAGGCCCGCCGCCGTGCCCGCCTCCTGCAGGTGCGTCTGCGCCGCGCCGGGGTCTCGGCCGCCTCCCTCGGCTCCCACCCGGGTCCGCCAGCCCCGGGGAGGGGGGGCTGCCCCTGCGCGGCGCGCTTGCGCGGTCCAGCCGACTCCGGGCCACGGGGTCTGCGGGCCTTGGGGGGGCGATCGGGGAGCGGGGGCAAGGGGAGGAGGAGGAGGAGGGTGCGGGCCCGGCCCAGGTGCAAAGGCCCCGCAGGCTCCCCGGGTCCGGCGGCAGCGTGTGCGGAGGGAGGGGACAGGATGCCAGGTCGGAAAGTAACTGGGCCCGAGCAGCTGGGCCGCTGTGCAGGGGGAGCCCCGAGTTGGAGGGGTGGGGGGCTGAGAACAGAGGGTCCCGCTGGCCGTTGCAGCCTCCCGCGTGGCAGATGGTGGCCGGGGCCAGCGAGGGGGCTGGGGCGCGGCAGGAACGGTGGACTGCGGACCATCCTGGCCTTGGGGAGGGAGATGCAAGAGGAGGCTCGTGCAGCCCGGGCCCAGCACGGGTGCCCGAAGGCTTTGTGGGTTGGCGGTGTGGGGGAAGTTCCGCAGCTGTGTGGAGCCTTGGGAGGCTGGGGCATCAGAGCTGGGAACACCAGGAGAGGGTGGCATCCAGCAGCCAGGAGGAGCAAGTGTTTCCCGGGGAGGTGATCATAGGGGTCAGAGGCTGGACATGATCAAGGGTTAGCAAGGTGGAGGGTGCTGGTGACCTTGACAAGAGCAGGTGGAAGACGAGGAAGGGATGAGTCCACCAGCGTTGATAGCTGGGGACGCGTGCATTGCATTCCTTTAGCTTGTGTTTAAACGTTATTTATTGAATGCATTCCTTTAGCTTGTGTTTAAACGTTATTTATTGAATGCATTCCTTTAGCTTGTGTTTAAACGTTATTTATGGAATGCCCGTGTAAGGTTTTGCAGTTCCTTTGCAATATACTTACGTATTTTAAAGAAATGATTTCTGTAGTATCTGGTTTTTTTTTCAGTTTCCTAACAGCCTTTCATTCGTTGTATTTTTTCAAAATTGGCAGGTTGCCTCTTTTTTTTCACAGGGAACACACAGACATTTTTCTTTTTTCTAATTCAGTAGGTGAGATTCAGGTTTCACAAGAAAACCTGGCTAAATGGGACTGCCATTCGCCCAGAGCAATGCCAGTATTTGGGAACTTGTTCTGCAACCAGAAAATCTTGCAATGAATGAGTTTATTTCCTCCCCTGAGGCATGTCTTCCCACTCTGAAGATAAAATCAAGGATCTCCTTCACCCCAGACAGGGCAATGTTCACCCCTGAGGACTTCTGATAACCTGAGTTCTCTGCCCTTCAGCATGTGGGGGCCTTTTTGCCTTTGGGCCCTCTGGAAACTTGCTTTTAACACTTGAACAGGGTTGTGGTTGCTACCCCCCCCCCAGAGAGCGGATAAATGTCAGCACAGGTAATGCTTCCAATAAGTCTTTCATTATGAGCATCTCTGATCTTGCAAATAAATTGCCCGTGGCACTGACCAAAAATGTGACCATTTTGTTGTCAATCTCTACCTTTTTCACATTTACTAGAGACTCGCAGAACATCTTATAAATTACTGGAAATTTTCCCAAAATAAATCCCACATTCATTTAAAACATCATGA
Organism: Craseonycteris thonglongyai; assembly: GCA_004027555.1. Classification (NCBI taxonomy): domain Eukaryota; kingdom Metazoa; phylum Chordata; class Mammalia; order Chiroptera; family Craseonycteridae; genus Craseonycteris; species Craseonycteris thonglongyai. The sequence goes on along the minus strand of PVKE010000708.1, from coordinate 21,904 downwards.
AATGTTGACTAATAAAACAGGCAATAGAGTGGGTTTTGTAAACCATGGCACCAAAATTTTCTCACCGATTCATTACTTCAGATATGCATAAAAAACTTAAGGTTTAGGATGATAGAAGATTCAAAATAAAAAATACATGTTTAGGGGAAGCCAGGATTGCTCAGCGGTTTGAGTGCTTGTCTTGCAGCCCTGGGATCCGAGGATTGAATCTCGGCCCCGGCCCGTGTGGACCCATATGCTGAACTGGATGTGCCCCCAGTTAGGTTCTCACGGGGGTGAGCTTTGCATTCGGGAGGCCCCTGGCCCAGTTCCTGCCTTACGCAGCCCCAAGCCTACTTGTGGAATGAAACTATGTCGAAGACTAATGTACAACTGTAGAGACTGCTCTGGGCCCCACCCCTTATCTCTGTCTCTGTCTCTCTGTCAAAAACAATTTAAAAATACATGTTTAAAAAGCATTTTAATTGGATACAATCCATGAGTACATACATGCATATATATAAAATATGTATGTCATTATACATAAGTCACATAAGATGAGAACTAAAGCTGTCTTCTCCCAAAATTTTGCTGATTGCATTGCCTTGGCAAAGAATCTAAGAACTAGTGGTTTTTTTGGAAATGCTGAAACATGAGCAAGTAAAATTTGTTTCTATTTTATTATTTTGAGTTCAGTGTTAATGGTGAAAGTAATTATTACTCAATAATGGAAACATTTGGATAGAAACACTTCGATGAAAAATAAGTAACATTTTACCCAGATAATACATGTCCTAATCTTACCAATGCTACAATTTAAAAAAATTCCTTTATATTCTCAAAATTTTTACAACTCTTCAACAAATTCAATACTCGTGTTCAGAACAGAATGAAGATTTGTCTTTATTTCACAGCGGTCTAGCAGAGGACCCAGATTTCAGATCCTCATGCAGAAGAGCTATAAGTATAGCAGAATAGTCAACTCAGTTATGTTGATGCCTCTGAGGTGTAAGAACGTCCAAACCTATAGAGAATTTTTATAAGAATTTGAGCCCAAACTGCCAACATTGTGAGGAAGCAGGATCTCAGATGCTCCAGAGAATGAGTTTTGGTTTCTTTCATGTAATTTGGAATTAAAGATGGAATATGAAGATGACGTGAACAAGAATAGGTCGCTTTCTTGAGGATAGTTATATTTATTTCACAGGTGTGTTAACCTAGATGTATTAAAATAATGGACAGGGCTTGCTTAAGGCAAAGATAAACCTTTTCCTAAAAAGTTATATGCCTGAGATGTGACCACCCACTGTAACCTGCGCAGTTTGGAATTTGGAGTTTTTGATTAGATCACCCTCTGAGGTTACTTTCCTAGAACTTTTTGGTCCACATTTCTGTTGATTGGATTTTAAATCCTTAAATTTGGGGATGCCAGGATAGCTCAACAGGTTAAGTGCTTGCCTTGTAAACTGCAAGGTATGGGGGTTGAATCTCAGCCCCGGCCCATGCAACCACCTATACTGAATGGTGGCAGAATTCTTTGACAGTTAAGTGGGGATGTTTGTTAACATTTAAAATTGACAGAAGAAAAGAGTTTTCTGGATCAAATTGATGTCTCCAGATTAAAATATTAGGACGTACCAGTGGAATCAAACATCTTCATCTTTGTGAGAAATAACTGAAAAATATGTATGAAGCTCAAAATGATAGCATAAGTAACTTCATGCAACTAAACAATAAAGCATTCGATCAAGGGAAGGAAAAGAGGGATATCATAAGGCAAGCTTGTCCAACCTGCGGCCCACAGGACGCGTGCAGCCCAGAACGTCTTGGAATGTGGTCCATCACAAATCAGTAACCTTTCTTAAAACACTGAGATTTTTTTCGACCTTTTTTTTTTTTAATGAGCTGTTGTTAGTGTAAGTGTATTTAATGTGTGGCCCAAGACAGTTCTTCCAGTGTGGCCTAGGGAAGCCAAAGGATTGGACACCCCTGTTAAAAACCTGTTGGATCTGAGAAAAACCCCTTTTGATAGAATTGTTTTCTCGCTAAGCAATGGGAACATGTGTTCATATACTACTCTATTTATGTGTATGTTTAAAATTTCCCATAATTAAAAAAAACTAGTAACACCTCGCTTGTCCCTTACTGAGATATTCCAAATAATGACCGTATTTTCCCATGTATCAGATGCCCCCATGCATAAGATGACCCCTACTTTTCTTACCCAACATTAAGTAATCAAAACAGGTTTCTTCCATGTATAAGACCACCTCCAATTGTTGGTCTTAACAATTTTAGAGAAAAGTATCATCTTATACATGGAAAAATTCGGAAGTTTTTCCAAACAAGTTGAAGTTGGTCAAGAGCTTTTCACACCCATGCTGGTTGGAAGCCACACCAAGCCATTTCTCCCACGCTTCTTTAAAAAGAGCCCTGGGGTGATTTTCAGGAAGGTCGGGGCATCCCCACGGTTGCAGTCCGCAAGCTGTTTCTCCTGTAGCATTTGAGTCTGCTTTGTCCCACTATCCCCTTTCCCCAACCCCCACCCCTGGCAGCCAGCTCACCCAGGGCCTGTTATCACCTGTATTCTCTGAGAGCAGAAATGACACAAGGCAGCCACAAGCCCTTGTCCCCTGAGCTGTTCTAGAGACCAGCACCACCCCCTTTCTCTCCTGTTCAGAATTGCGAACTTCTCTTCCAAGTTTGTTTACCGTGACAGTGTGTTGACGTGCTTGCTTCTGGTTTTTAAGTGAGGTGTATTGCAATACAACGTCTGTGCTGTGACAGTCACCCGTTTGTATTATAAAGGTCTATGAGGTTTGAAGAACCACCACAGAATGAAGACTCAGGACTTTTCGCTGCTTCTAAAAAGTTCCCTGGCCCCTCCCTCCCCCAGTCCCTGGAAGTCACCTGTGTGACTTCTGTCCCTGTAGTTTTGCCCTGTCAGAGTGTCATACAAATGGCCTCAAACACCTTTTGGGTCTGTGTCACCTTTTGGGTCTGGCTTCCTTCCCTTAGCATTGTGGTTTTCTTCTTTTTATACTTTTTAAAGAATGCTACTTTATTTGGAAATAATTTTAGGTTTACAGAAATGTTGCAAAGATAGTGCACAGAGTTCTCATATACTATTTACCCAATTTCCTCGAAGGTTAACATCGTAGGTCATTAAAATACAGTGATCTCATTCAGGACATTAACTCTGATACGCTACTACTACTAATTAGCGGACTTCATTCAGATTTTGTCAGTTGTCCCACTAATGACCCTTTGCACGTCTTGAATCCAATCCAGGATGTCACATTGCATTCGGTTGTCCTGTCTCCTTAGTCTCCACCCTGGGACAAATCCCCCATCTTTATCTTTCATAACCTTGGTAACTTTGTTGAAGAGTACTGGCCACCCCTGCTGTAGAATACGCCCTCAGTTGGGGTTTGTCTGATGTTTTCTTATAATTAAACTGAGCTAATGCATTTGGGGGGGAAATACCACACAATCAAGGTTTTGCTCTCCTCATTGCATTGTATCAGGTGGTACATGAAGCCAGTATGTTGTTGGTTTTTGTTTTTTAAGATTAATTTTATTGTTTGAGAGAAGGTGAGAGAGAAAGAGAAGAGGGAGGGCCCAGAACAGTCTCCATAGTTGTACGTCATTCGTTGTGACATAGCTTCATTCCACACAGGTGGATTTGGGGCCAAATGGGGTAGGAACTGAGCTGGGGGCCTCCCTCATGGGAGGCGAGAACCTTTGCCACCATCCGGACAGTTACTAGTAGTTATGCCACCGTTCAGCATATGAGTTTGCATGGACGAGGGCTGGGAATCGAACCCTGGACCTCTGGATTAGGAGGCAAGTGCTCAACCACTGAGCTATCCCAGCATCCCTCTAACCTTTCTCAATAGCCTCTGCTCTGCCAATACCAACACTCATTTCTGAAGCCAGTGAGCTGTCTGCTTATAAATACTGAACTAGCAAATCATAGTTAATTAGGCTTGGTTTGTTTGTTTTTAATTGTAGAAAGATATACATAAAATTTCCATCTTAACCATTTGTAAGAATACAGTTAAGTAGTGTTAAGTACATTCACATTGTTGTGCAACCAATTTCCAGAACTCTTTATCTTGCAAAACTGAGACCCTAGGCCCATTTTTTTTTTTTAATAATTTTTTAGTTTATATAAAGTAAAATTAACCCATTTTTTAGTGTAGAGTCCTCAGGGTTTTAACCACCACCATAATCAACACGTAGGCAGTTCCATCACGCCTCAAAATCCCTTCATGCACCTTTGTGTATTCACTCCTCCTTGCTTGGCAACCACTCATGTTTTCTGCCCACATAATTTTGTCTGTTCTAGAATGTCATGTAAATAGAATCATACATGGATTCTTTTTTATAGCAGCTATGCTGCATATTGTGAATGTGCCATTGTTTACTGAACTCGTCCCCTGCAGATGGACATTTAGGTTGTTTCTAGTCTCTTGCTGTTAATCACATTGGTCTAAGAACAACCCTGTTGATGTGTCATTTTGGATGCGTGCAAGCCTCACTGTTGTTAAAGTGTTCAGATTCGGCATTGCTAGGCCACAGGAAAAATACACTTGTGATTTTGAAAAGTTGTCCTCCAAAGGGATTGCAAAGTTGGAGAAATGTGTTATTTTTCTATTTTTCCTGTATCCAGAGACCTTTAATCCTGAGGTCTTCCAACAATTTGATCAGATAGGTAGGTAGGTAGGTAAGTAGATGATAGATAGATGGATAGATAGATAGATAGATAGATAGATAGATAGATAGATAGATAGACAGATAGATGATTGATAGTTAGCTCTGCCAATTATGCTTTTTGGCATCAATTGATGCCATTGATCCAACTATTGTCTTTCTCTATCTGTTTTTCTTTTATAAAATTCCTCAGGGATAGATAAAGATTTACTAAATGTGCTTGAAGACTCAGTTTCTTTGACACGGTGTCATCTTTGTCCGATTTGTTGTCATAGCACATATCTTTCCTGCCTCGTTCAGTTCTCAGCAATTACATTTTTCGGAACCAAAAGTTGAGAGGCCAGTGGTTTTCACATCTTTTTAAAAGCAGCAGAACCTGTTTTTCAAAGGAATTCTCACATCTCACCTTCCACCAAACCTCTGAGGCAAAGGTTCTGAAACTGGAACACTCATCAGAATCACCTGAAGACAGATGAGGGACCCCCATTCCCCAAAGTGGCTGATTCTGTGGGCCTGGGGTGGAGCCCACAACTTCGCATGTCTCACAAGATTTCAGGTGGGGATGTGGTCTGGGAGTCACATTTTGAGAAACACCTCTCTAGGTCACCGAGGTGCACTTGAGAACACAAACTGAAAACAGCTGGGTTAGAGGCTGAGTACCATGGAGATTTATTACTAAGAATTTTTGTTAAGAGCACACACACACGCGCGCGCGTGTATATACATGCATGTAGAAATACAATTCTTTTCTGATAGTTTCTATTCTTGTGATTTTTCTAAAGCCCATCTTAAGAATTAGTACTACAGAGAAAACCTGATGGGACCTCTGCAGATCGTCCCCAGGAGATTAATTTCCCAGCTGTATTGTGGATTGAAGTCTCCAGCTGCCTCTGGAACCAAGCTTTGCCTAACAATGGCTCGTCCAAGTTCAAGTAGGTCTGCCACCTCCTGGCCTCCAGTTCCTGCACTTGGAGAGGAGTGTCTACCTTGAAGCGGGTGTGGGGGTGTGATTTTGGAGAAAGCCCCTCTGTCCTCTTCTCCTTAGGGAAGCCCCTTCCAGGACAGGTGAGGTGATCTAATCGTCCTGTCCATTTCAGACATGTTGTTGCTTCTCCCGAAATATTTGCATTTAAGCTTTTCACACGAGATCTGTATTCCAACCCCCTCACCTCTCTCCAGGGGAAGAAAGCTAGTAATTGTCCTACAGGGTCATATGGGCTTAAATGTTCTACTGGACAGCAATGATTTGTATCTGTACCTGAGGAAAACCTACATGCTAACACACCTGGGCCTTTAGTCTATAGCGAATAGTCAGATTTATATAATAAGTGATCCGTAGGAGAGCCTGCTTAAACAGTTCTTCAGTATGACATTGAAAGGCCAAGCTGAATGCGTTCGGCCTCGTTTTCAGCGTTTGAATACGTTGTTATGATCCTGAATCTGCTCCAGTACAGGCTAGCCACTCCTAGAAGACGCGTGCTTCCGTGGCCCAGGCCAGCCCCCAGCAGTGCTGGACTGGGACGCGCTTCTCCAGGGGGAGGGCACAGGGCGAGTCTCTGGTCTCCCTTAAGCTCAGCTCTCTGCAGTTTAGGCCTGGTCTGCTGGGGCCACAGCACGCATGTCCCCCACATCTGAGGGCCTGCTGGGATGGACAGTGTGGTTGTCAGCCGTATGCAGTGCCCTGAGCTGATCTCTGCCTCCCAAGAGAAACAGTGGCCATTCCGAGTCAGACTTGTTCTTATTATGGGATGAGGACATTTGTTTCAGGGGCAGAGTCCACCCTGTGACCCACGTAAGGTGCTTGGTGCAGAGTTGGCGTGTGGTAAGCCTTCGCCAAACAGGGCTGCTGCCCCCGTTGGTCTGAGATGGGGGAAGAATACCTGGAGGTGCTGAAGAAAGCCTCGTATCTGGAGGGCAAGTCGCGGTCTGTAACCACGAGTCCCTGCTGCCATGTGACTGTCTGTGTTCCACTCCCTTCTGTCATTCCAGGTGTCTGGTGACATCTCGTTGGAAAATCCAATTCTAATTTGAGCTGTAAAGGAGAAAGTCATGTGTCCAGTTTGGGGCTGAGGGATTGTGCACAGCTGGGGGGCCCTTGTCCTCACCTTTACGAGTGTGACAAGAGAAGCTGGAGTTAGCAAGACCCCCAAAGCAAGTGCCCTTGGGGAGGAAAGGAAGGCTCTGGGGTCGGATGGACCTGCGGTCCGTCTTCGCACACAAGCGTGAAAGCTTGTTTCCACTTTTGTGAAGGAAGATGCATTCCCGTCCCTTAGCTTCTTTTCATCTTTGTAACAGCCCCACTCGAGGAAAGACACTATTGTGAGCAGCAAACAGCCCCGGGAAGCCAGCTAGCAGGGAGTCGGTGGTTTGCAAGACGTCCCGCAGGTGGGCACAGGCAGAGCTGAGATTCAGAGCCAGTGCTGTGTGCCTGAAGGCCTGGCCTGTCCCTTACGATGCTGTACACTCACCAGAGAGGCACGTGGGTGGGGTCTTCACGGTACAAGAATGATTTTTGTGGGGGCATCTTAAAGTATCATTTCTCCCAAGGGCAGATTTCAAAATACAGGTATCCCCTGCCTTTGGAAAGTTTGTACGACTCTGCTATCACAAAAAACCTATGTTAGTACCTGCTTTCCCGAAATGAAGGAAATCCAAAGAGGAGTTTTCCTTTTACCAAAAAAAAAGAAAGGTGAGAAACAAAAATATCGTCCAGCATTTGTTTTGTAGCAAGTTATAGAGACAGTGAGAGCAGCTCCCCTCCAAGCTTCTTCCCTGGGGGCTACACCCGGAGCTCTGACCCACATCTGTGAGCCTCCGGCTTTATCTCGATTTATTGTGTGCATCCGTTAGCACCATGTGTACTAGGGTAGAGGCTTCTTCCCTCTGTGCCATTTCAGGCTATGAAAGGTTTCATAGGAACTCGTTGCTTTCGGATAGTAGGGGAAACCTAGATAGACAATGAACGTAGCCGATAAAGATCCAAATCGTGCACAGGATTGATAGAGACTTTATTCTCTTTAGACATGGCCGATTTCCGCAAGTGTTTTGCAAAAGCAAAGCACATCGTCGTCCTTTCGGGGGCTGGCATTAGTGCTGAAAGTGGGCTTCCGACGTTCCGAGGAGCCGGAGGGTACTGGAGAAGGTGGCAAGCTCAGGTCAGTGGTCTTTCCAGAACCTGAAGAGGCGATTCTGGATGAAGCTGCAGCCGCATTTGACTCAGCGCCTGTGCTCATGCCTGAAACCGGGAGAGCAGAGTTTTGACATTAGCTATGACTCTTCTGTCCTCTTCGTTTTGGCACCAACACAGTGTCCGTGTGGTAAAGAGCTGAGATTTGAGCAAAGCGGCCCTGCTTTCTGGCTATGTATAGATTGTGTTTATTTAGATAACACTTAGGTTTCTCCCAGTAATTAAGTGGAATCATAATTCATTTCGTCACCATAGATACTGAAATTAATTAAGTATTACACATTTTTAAGATTGCTGTGAACTTTTCATAATAAAACCCAAGTTGGATTATTGAAGGCCTGGGGCTTGAAGTTCAAAACTGTAGATGAAGACCATTCCAGTGTAAGTTCTATGGGGACATGAAATTTTTTTTAATTCAGTTTTTATTGAAATATAATATCCGTAGGATAACATTCACCATTGTCAGGTGTACACTTTGATGACTTGAACAAATGTGCACATAGTGTAGCCACCACCATGATCACAGTGGGGAACACTTCTGAGCCCCAGAACATTCCCTCAAGGACTTTTGTTGTCAGCCTCTGCCCATCCCCCTGGTACCGGAAACTCATAGGTTGGGAGGACAGAGAATTTTGTCTGCTTTATTCATTCTTCTATCCCTAGAGCCCAGAACTCTGGCACACGGTGCTTAATAGATTTTTGTTGGTTGAATGAAGGCAATCAATCATACCTAATTCAATGCATGGCTTCAAATTTAGTAGGTAATTTCTCACTGACTGAAGGGTTAATGAACCCACCTTTCCTCCCTCTATTCCATGTCTCAGGATGGCACCTTTTTAGGATGTTTTGTCACCTGATGTAGACATGAGAATTGTCACCTTAAAGGTGAAGGAGGGGAGAGAGAAGAGCGGAGGGCCATTAGGGTCCCACAGAAAAGAGGAGCGCTGCCTTAGAGAAGCAGGGTGATTGGGGCTGAGCGGGTATCCGGATTTGCTGTGGAAGAGGCAGTCATTCATGTCTGAGTGGCTCGGAGTTTGTGGGGAAGCCCCAAAGCCAATAGAATAGGCTCAACTCCAGCTGCATTCTAAGGACACGCGCGTCCACGCTCATGGGCCCACCGGTGAACGGCTTCAGGCCACTTGTGTTGAAAGTGGAAGGCAGGACAGAAGGCAGTGCAGGAGGGCGTGGATTATCCACAGCAGACGCTGCCTGCGCTAAGGTGACCAGACGTCCCGCTTTTGGTGGGACAGTCCCGATTTTTAACAATTTGTCCCACGTCCCGCGGCATTTTAAAAAAGTCCTGATTTTTGGAAAGAAAGCACGACAAGCTAGGGAACGGCGGGAGATAAACCAAATTTTTAATCAAGAACCCCCTCCCCCCGGTCAATGGTGTCCCGCTTTACCAGTGTTAACATCTGGTCACCTTATTAAGCCTGCCCCAAATGAAGACTGACGTCATGACCAGGTAGAAAGGGACCCGATGGTAAAACGATGCCTGACACCCCCACCGTCACCACCGCGATGCAGAATACTATTTTGGTCGTGGCCAAAGGTTCCACGCATGTCCCCGTCAGCCACCAGCTCAAGGCAACGACTGCTCACCGCAGATGAGATTCGTCTCTCCTAGAACAGGAACCGTACTTTAAGAAATACATTTTTATGCATTTTGTTAATATGACACATATAGGGTTTGTTTTTTATATGTAGTGGTGTGTGTGTGTGTGTGTGTAGCTCTAATTACAGTTACAAAAACTGAGTTTCTCAACTATGGCCAATATACGGCAATTGGGCATTTTGCAATCTCCCTCCCAACCCCCCGGATAAATGATACTAACTTCATATATTTGGGGGCTCCATGACAAAGGAGATTTGGCCTAAATTACCTTCCTGCAGATGACTTTACTTGAGTGGTAAATGGGACAGATGGCATCTTCCCTGCCTTCTAATCAGGGAAATTAAAGCCAGTTTCTCCAAGGTCCCTGGTTAGTCGCAGCACTGGGACAGAGACTGTGCCCAGGCCGCTGCCCTGTGTCAGCCGCACTGCATGAACCTACAGCAGACGTGCTTCGGCTCACAGCCTCCCAAAGCCACCTGCCTCCTTAGAGTAAAGGGGCCTGCCCATGTTTCCCGTGATGGGCGGTCCCCCTGAGGTCCCCCACCCCACCCCTGCCTGTGTTCTGGGTCATTGGAGCGTCTTTCCCTCCCTGACTCCTTCGTGCCTCCTCTGGAACCCCAGGACTTGGCCACTCCGGGCGCTTTTGCCCAGAACCCATCCCGGGTGTGGGAGTTCTACCACTACCGGCGGGAAATGATGCAGCGCGTGGAGCCCAACCCCGGGCATCTTGCCATTGCCGAGTGTGAGGCCCGGCTGCAGAAGCAAGGCCGCCGCGTCATGGTCATCACCCAAAACATTGATGAGCTGCACCACAGGGCTGGCACCAAGAACCTTCTGGAAATCCACGGTGAGGACCCTCAGCCTTTCAGACACGGTGCTACCATCTCCCACCGGCCTCCGTGCGCCAGGGAAGGTGGCATCTGGAGGCCCTAGGCCCACTCTAGCTTAGCTGTCTTCTCGGAAGAGAAACCTCTGGATGGCCTTGCTTGGGTCACATAGCACCTTTTGACCAAACAGTACCGCTAGAGGGATAGGGTACTGTGATTGGACCAGTCTGCCACTTGTGCCCAGAGCTTGTATTTTGGGATGCGATTGATTGACAGCTCCATTAACTTGGCCAGGGATAGCGTAGAGATGGTTCCTCAAAGAAGTAACACTGGCCAGAATGGAACAACATGTGCCCACTATAGTGTGGAACGTGCTCTGCACAGCACTGGATACGTGGCACATACGTAGTGAACTGTAGTCACCAGTATTGGTTGAGCTCAACAACTGGCTGCTAGCTTTAACAATTATTTTCTTCATTTATTCGTGGGTTATTTGTTCATTGAGGTGGTTTTGGATAAAAGAGTCAAGCTTTATGAAGTTGAAATTTAAATTCTCTACACTTACCCCAAGCTACGAAACTACTATCAACCATGTACTTAGTAGACAATGCTTCTAGGTGTAGGTTGGTATCATCTACCCTGTTGACCATTTCAGTTCCCCATGAACAACATTCCAAGGTGACCTGAGAGTCCCTTAATCACGTAGCAAGCAAGTTACTTCATCCATCTCTCTTCCCTCCCAGGGGATAAAGTCCAGGAGGGCGGGTGCATGTGGCTTGTGCAATAGCACTGCAAGCCTTCACATTGCCCCGATACCTAGGGTAGTGCATTTGCTAAAACGAACGTGTGAAAATGATTTTGTACCCTTTGGACATGGAGGCGATTGGTCTCGATGATATTATTTCTGGTCTGTGTTTCTTTCAGGTAGCATATTTAAAACTCGGTGCACCTCTTGTGGAGTTGTGGCTGAGAATCACAAGAGTCCAATTTGTCCAGCTTTGTCAGGAAAAGGGTAACTATGCCACCCTACAGAATAAGTGTGTGCTGTTTTCTCTGTTCACTTTACCACAAATGTGAGGAAATTGAACACTAAGATTCCCATGGATATTTATTAGAAATGAAACTAGATACAGTATACCATATGATGAAAGAAATATTTTCCTGACAATTGATAGTGTTAAGTGAAAAACCACAGGATCTAACTGTACACTATGATCCCAACTTTATATTTAATCTCTCTCCCTCTCTCTCTCTCTGCATGTTGATGTATCTGTGGATAGATAATAGACCTGAAGAAAATACAACAAAATGATAACAGTGATTATCAGGAATGGTGGGAGGATGGGTAATTTTGATTTCTTCTTTATATCTTTTTGAATTTTCTAACATTTCTATTATAATTAAGGAAAGAAATTAAGGGTAGACTCAGAATCTTGAGAAAAGTTCAACCTGCCATTTTAAATGACCATAAATTATACAAGTCACATATGCATATAATATTATTGCAGAAGCTCCTTAGCACGTCTGGTTGCCCCCAACCCCTTCCACACGTACAAATTCCCTGTCGAGGTGAAGTCACAGGTAATTGGTGTCTGTCCTTCGAGTCCTCTCAGTCAACATGTATGAATTAGGAGTTTTATCCCCTCACCTGCCCAGCAAAGATGGAATTCCCGGGATTATGTCATCGCTTTGTTCTTTGATTAGACCAACAACATGCTGTCTTTTCTCATACCATTTCCTCCAGCGCCCCAGAGCCAGAAGCCCACGATGCCAGAATCCCAATTGAGGAACTTCCCCGGTGGGTAAAACACTTCGATCTGTATTTGGTATTCCAGATTGAAAAAAAAACAACAGAAAATTAGCAATCAAAACCTAAGTTCATTTGGCGAGACTCCCCTTACATGTGTTAAAGTAAAAACCATTCCTGACCTACGAAGCCACAGGAGAAATGACGAAGGATGAATCAGACCCGGGTCAAGGGAACTGCCGCTTTCCAGACCTGTTTGCTTTGCGTTGGCAGGGCCGTTTGAGGGCTGGGAAGTTTCTGGAGCTGTCACATGACAGGTGCTTGTCTGGTGTCCTGTGACTGGGCAACGGCGTTAGTTCCTGTCATCTTCATCCTCCTCGCTGTCATCGGTGCTACTGATACAGGCTTAGGAAGACAGGAAAAAGTCTTGCAAAGATGACATGATAGGATAATGTTTGTAGGTTAAAAACGAAAACCCAGAAATATTTTCATGTTAGTTTTTCAAAACCAGACGTTAAAATGGATCTCCTTCCAAAAGTCGACCCATGTGATAGTCAAAGGCATTGCTTGGAAAAAAAGATGCTGTGTGCTCAAATAACACCACTAAACAGAGGTACAGTGTGTTTGCTTTACTGCAGGATTCTCAGAGCATTTCATGTGCTCAAGTGCACTGTTCTTCTCGAAAAGTGGCTATAATATACTAATACTACACTGGTTGTTTTTTTTTTTTAAGATTTATTTTATTGTTTTTGACAGAGACAGAGAGAGACAGAGAGGAGGGGGAGGGCCCAGAGCAGTCTCCACAGTTGTAGGTCATCAGTTTTCAACATGGTTTTGTTCCACACAGGTGGGTGGGGGCCCCGCAGGGCAGGAACTGGGCTGGGGGCCTCCCACATGGGAGGCACACCCCCTCGAGCCAGGGGCTGAATTGGGGGGCAGGAACCGAACTGGGGGCCTCCCGCATGGGAAGCACACCTCAGTTCAGCATAGGGGTCTGCACCGGCCGGGGCCAGGATTTGATCCTCAGTCCCTGGGGCTGCAAAGCAAGTGCTCAACCCACTGAGCCATCCCGGCTTCCCCTGCACTGGTTTATTTAACCACAAAAACGTTTTTATTTTTCTTAACAGAGGGTTTCCATTCCTAAATGCTAAAGTTTGGATCTGGGAGAAACAGGGAATCCTGGGGTGTTCTTACGTTGAAGATGAATGTGAAAACCATGTCTGGGGGCAATGTTTTAGAAGGTACAAGGCGACTAAGAGATAGGAGGGAATTGTAGTGCTCGCTGCTGGAGAGCTTGGCTATAGAGAGGGCAGGAGAGGGAGAGGAGTCTCAGAGGAAATGAAAGGAGGCCACCCGTGAAATGAGGGGAAGGCTGGGGTGTTGGAAGCAGATCTGAGTCCACTGCCCCCCAGGTCTGGGTAACTGCGTGCATCTGACGAAGCAACTGGGAGCGAGAAGGTCAAACTGGGCTGAATGCGTTTGTCACAAATCAACCCAGTGCACCCCGGCAAAATAAAAACCTTATGAGGCAGTTCAAGTCCGTACTTCAGGACAAGCGCGTGCGGGCTGGGAGGGCAGGGATGGGGATAAGAAGGACCAGAGGGGACCCGCCTGGCAGACGGGACTTGGGTAAGGTGACCAGATTTTCACATTGGTAAAGCGGGACACCGTTGACTGGGGGGAGGGGGTTCTTGATTAAAAATTGGGTCTATCTCCCGCCGTTCCCTAGCTTGTCGTGCATTCTTTCCAAAAATCGGGACTGTTTTAAAATACCACGGGACACGGGACCGTCCCGCCCAAAGCGGGACGTCTGGTCACCTTAGTCACTTGGGGCGCCCCGTGCTGTCCTGTGACCCACCTGGGTCTGAGTGAAGAATGTTCTCGCAGGTGTGAAGAGGCAGGGTGCGGGGGCCTGCTGCGACCTCACGTCGTGTGGTTTGGAGAGAACCTGGATCCTGCCATTCTGGAGGCGGTGGACAGAGAGCTGGCCCTCTGTGACTTATGTCTAGTGGTAGGTCACAGCCTTCGCTGGTCCTGGGCATTTTCTGAAACACTGGGGCTGGGGTGGGGCTTGCTGTTCCCTCCCTCTCTTCTTCCCTCCCTCCCCCATTTCCTCCTTCCTTCCTTCCTTCCATTTATCCGTTTCCTTCCTTCTATTAAACTGTTTTGAGGGGTCTGTGGTGTCCTACAGAAAACCTAAGAAGCAATAAGTAAGAACTGATCTTAGGCTGCGAAAAAAACTATGAAAGACCATGTTTTAAGCTTCTCGAAGCCTTTCCTTCTCCCCCCAAATCATAAAAAGAACATGTTATAGGTTCTGGTTTTAAAAAATAATACATGCTCATATACAAAAATATGAAAAGTGGACATTAGAGATCACTGATTATTCTACCATCCAGCATTAGCTAGCATTTTGCTCTGTTGCCTTTTACACCAGGGGTGTTGCAGACTGTGGCCTATGGGACAAATCTGGTCCGCCACCTGTTTTTGTAAATAAAGTTTTATCGGAACACAGTATGTTCTTCTCCGTATAATCCATGGCTGCTTTCACACGACAGTGGCAGAGTTAAATGTTTGTGGCGGAGACCAGGCAGCCTGCAAAGCCTAAAAACATGTACTCTTTGGCCTTTTACAGAAAAAGTTTGCCCACCCCTAGTCTAGACCTTTTCTTATGCAGATGAACACATATTGGTAAACATTAGGAAGTGGGTTCATACTATATGTTCTGTTTTGAAACTAATTTATTCATTAGCATAGTCCATGTCAGTGCATTCAAACACACATCATCTTTTAATTGGCTGCATGGTGTTCTATTGTATGGATATAAAACGATGTGCTTATTCAGTCCTCTCTATTGTTGGACGTTCAGGCTGTTTCAAATTTTATATATATTTATTTTTTTAATTGTTTTGGACAGAGAGAGAGAGAAGGGGGAGGGCCCAGAGCAGTCTCCATAGTTGTATGTCACTAGCCTTTGACATAGTTTCACTCCACAGGTAGGCACGGGGCTACACAGGGCAGGAACCGGGCTGGGGGCCTCCTGCATGGGAGGCACACCTGGGCAGCAGCCAAACCAGAGGCCTCCCACATGGGAAGCTTGCCCCGGCAAGAACTGAACTGGGAACACACCCCAGTTCAGCATATGGATCCGCACAGGCCGGGGCCGGGATTCGATCCTCGGACCCTGGGGCTGCAAAGTGAGCACTCAACCCACTGAGGCATCCTGGCTTCCCCTGTTTCAAATTTTAATATTTTAAACAAAACTATGATGAATAGCATGAGACATCACTCTTAGCATGCTCTTGAAAGTATTTCCTTAGGACACATTTTCTAGAAGTGGAATTCTTTGGACCAAGGGTTGACACGTTTTTAAATTTTCCTTCACACGTCTTTAAAAGCTGACACCCTTCCTCATGTGTGCGTATTGGTTCTGCCAGTGTTTACTGAGTGCATCCCGGTTGAGTATAGTGTCAGTGTTCATGATCGATGGCTATGTCAGACGAGCTCACGTGAAAATGGGTTCCGGTCTTCCCATTGTTGTAAAGAACGAATATTGATGGGGAAAAACCTGAAAGAATATACATCAGAAGGTGAGCAGTGGTTATCTTGAGGTAGTGGGATTATGAAGGACACAGATATGTTATTTTCCTTCAATTACCCATCTTTAAAAAAGGGGAGGGACGTGGATTATTTGCATCACATCGAGGAGTGGTGTCCCCAAAGCTGACAATGGAGTCATCTCTTAGCCTGTCTCTCTGTACAACTCTGCTTTTCACAACATATGCCCCCCCTGGATTCCAGATCAGCCAAAATGAAACCTCCTAATGCCCCAGGCATCCCTTCTAGTGTGGCTTTCCTCACACCCGCAACCGCAAACCTGCCTGAGTTTACGTGAAGTTGTCTGAAAATATGTTTCTTCTCCCTGCGGTGTGTTCTTGGTCCATTTGCATCTGTTTGCTTTGTAGGTGGGAACTTCCTCTGTGGTGTATCCTGCTGCCCTGTTTGCCCCCCAGGTATCGGCCAGGGGAGTGCCAGTGGCCGAGTTTAACATGGAAACCACCCCAGCCACGAACAGATTCAGGTACAGGGATTTGGGGGGGGCGGGGAGAGGGAAGGTACTGAGCAGGTGTGAACACGGTCCTCTAAAGCAGGAGTCCGTGGCCTGCTCGGAACCAGGCCACACGGCAGGAGGCGAGTGACAGGTAAGGGAGCAGAGCTTCGTCTGTACTTACAGCCGCTCCCCATTGCTCGCATGACCGGCTGAGCTCCGCCTCCTGTCAGCTCAGCGGTGGCATTTGTTTGATGTGGTCTGTCATTGCTTTTAGGGAACAAATATTGTTAACTGTAGACTCAGGTGGCTCTGTCTTTGTACAGCGGGTTGCCCTAGGACTTTTAATTTTTCACATTTTGAAAGCTCTTCTCTGATTCCTTAGACTTTTCTTTCATTTGTCTCTTTAAGCTCGATTTAGTAACAGCATTTAGCCGCAGGCTCAATGAGGAAGCTTGGGAGAACTTCATGGCCCCTGCTCTCCTCGTGAGCCGGCCTGGGCCAGTTCCTCTCGGGTTTAATCGCCACGAGTATTTGTACTTTTGGCTATATTCTATTACTGGTCCCGTTTTCCATGCTTGCGTGGGAAAGATGCTGACCATCATTAACCATGAGGGAAATGCAAATTCAAACCACAATGAGATGTGACGTGACAGCCACTAGCATGACACACTTTCCAAGATGCCCAGCGGGTGCTTGTAACAGACAGTATTGAACCCTATATATATATACACCATTATATATATATATATACCATGTTTCTTTTTCCTATGCATACATACCTGTGATAAACTCCATTGGGCACAGGAAGAGAGTAACAATAGTTACTAATAAAATAGAGCAACTATAACAATAGACTGTAATAAAAGTTAAGTGATGGTGGTCTTAAAATAGCTTGTTTTACTGAACTCACTCTTCTGTATAAGCACCACGCACTGACCGATCGCGTCGCTGGAGTGCCTGGACTCAACCTTCTTACAGCGATAGATGATTCAGGGTCTTCTGATGAGATGAAGGGAGGTCCGCAGGACGGCATGCAATTTAAAGCTTACAGATTATTTCTGGCATTTTCCATTTAATATTCTTGGATGGTGGTTGACCGCAGATCACTGATACTGTGGAAAATGAAACTGCTGATAAGAGGGACTACCGTTATTTTTAAAAAGGGGAGTAAGTGTTGGTGAAGAAATCGGACCCCTCACGCATTGCAGGAGGGGTTGTACAATGGCACAGCTGCTTTGAAAAACAGTCCAGCGGTGCCTCCAAAGGCTAAGTACAGAGCTAACCTATGATCCAGCAATTCTACTCCTATGCATAGAGCCAAGAGAAATGGGAACATGTCAACACATGTTGACATGTATACATGAATGTTCATAGCAGCATTGTTCAAAATAATCAAAAAGTAGAAAACAACCCAAATATCCTTCATCTGATACATGGATAAAATTTGGTATATATAAAGTGTGTCCCAAAATTCATGCAAGAAGTAATTTTGATAGAAAACACAGGTTTATAATTAAAAAGTGTAAATTTTCATTGCTCAACAATGAAAACACATTGTTCTTTTGTGTAGCGGCTCCATTTTCAATAACCCTGAAGTGTCAGCTGTTACGCTGTCTTTTTTTTTCATTGGCAACACTTTACCGCACAAATGACGCAAAATTCAAATCTTGCGTGAATTTTGGGACACTCTTCATTATACAATGGAACATGATGAAGCCATAAAAAGGAACAAAGTGCTGATACATGCGACAACATGGATGACTCTTGAAATCATCATACCAAGTGAAAGAAACCAGACACACAAGACCTGTATGATTCCATTTTTTTTAATGATATATCCAGAATAGGCAAATACATAGAGACCAGAGGTATATTAGTGGTTGTCTCCGGTTATGAGGGTGACTGCTAATGAGTACAGGTTTCCTCTTGGGGTGATTAAAATGGTCTAAAGTTGATTGCACTGCTGGTTATATAACTCTGGAACTTCGTTATGGCGTTGCCACTCAGGTTTTGGATCTTCTTTAAAGTTATGTGCTAAACTATCCATAGTAATTTTATATCTGGTTTAGTTACCTGTTAACTGACAATTCCATCAGACCCTCTTTCAGTTTTATTGAAAGCAAGAATGAAACAGCCCTACTTAAGTCAGGATGTCTTACCCAGTCACTAGAGACCCTTTGTTTTCTCCGATCTACACGATATTTCAAGCATTTCTTTATTTGGGACCCCCTAGGTTTTCACACTCTCGGATAAGCCATCATTATAAGATTTGGGGTGGGTGAGGGGTACAGCTTGCCTCTGTGAAGTGGGCGAAGGCTGAATGTGGAACATGAGGGACTAAGGATATGGGAATTCCCTATAAGCTCTTGATGCCTGGCTGGAATTCTTGCAAAGTCCTTAATGGACCAGAACCACTGTGCTGGTGAGGAGCTTTCTTGTGGCCAGTGTTCAACATGCTGCAGGTGGCAGGAGGAGTGACAATGATCAGGAATGTCCATTAGTGAGTGAGTGGCACTCTGGAGAGAATAGAGTATTTAAGGGCTAAGGCATCAGCAATTTATGTTGTATCAAGAATAAATCATATGAATGATAAAATACACTGAGAAAATGCTTCTTTTTTTTCTTTTCATTTTTAATTGTGCTCAATTGGTTGTCTTGTTAATAATACACTAGAAAACCATGCTTTTATTTCTTATTCAGAGTTGGGCTTTTTTTCTGTCCTGTTTTCTCTTGAAGGTAGCAGAAATCAGTGATTTTTCTTTATCCTGCTTGCTCTTTCTTCTTCTTTTTTTTTCTATTTTTTTTTACTACAAGCCAGAGCTAATTGTGAAGTCCCATGGATGGTGCGAGAGGCCTGTTGATTCCACTAAAATCCTTAGGATCTGAATGAGCTTGTTTTTTTTCTCTTGTCTTTAGTACATTTGAATGCTATTTTCATGTAGTATGCAGATATGAAACTTTACAACTTCAGTTATGAGTTTGGCAATACAATCACAAAATACACTTCACAATTATGTCTCCCTCTGCCTCTTAAATTAGATTATTACTTATAGCACCTAAATTCTAGGCAGCTGGTTTCCTTAAATTCCCTTAGTGACAAGGGCCAACCCAAAGAGAAATGTCTACATCGTGATTTGTGAGAAACTAGATAAAACTAGTAGGCACAAAAAAATCATAATACCGTATTTGTGAGAATTTGGACTTTACTCTGGGTATAATTAAGACATCGGTAACTTGTGGAAACAGGCTGTTGATTTTGCTCCTAATTCTGCTGTGTTTGTCCTTCTGTTTTAGGTTTCATTTCCAGGGACCCTGCGGTATGACTCTTCCTGAAGCTCTTGCCCCTCATGAAACTGAAACAGTTTCTTAATTGTCCTGGGGAAGGAAGAAATTATGGTACATCTAAGTACCAGGCTACAAACAGGAGAAATAGTCTTGTGGATGGTTAGCTGTGAAGATCTAAAAACATCCTCTGATTCCCTAGCTGGGATCTAACCAGTTGATAAGTGATAGGGCCTCAGAGGTAATGATAGCAAATGTATAAATATCTGTAAGAAGTCAGAGAGCTTTAAAGTTAATGCATGTCAGTTGGTATGAACTTAAACCTAAGATACATCTGATGTGCT
This sequence comes from Craseonycteris thonglongyai, assembly GCA_004027555.1. Classification (NCBI taxonomy): domain Eukaryota; kingdom Metazoa; phylum Chordata; class Mammalia; order Chiroptera; family Craseonycteridae; genus Craseonycteris; species Craseonycteris thonglongyai. Next base: position 2,156 of record PVKE010000708.1, on the reverse strand, counting down.
TGGTTTGTTATTGGGAGGAAAAAAAGGTTGTAATTAGGTTGTTTTAAAAATGTAATCATTCCAATTGTGTTTTTGCTATTTGGGCAAAGATAGAAGCAAAGACAAAATCAAAACCTTGGTATTTCTGATTTTTGCACAGATTTTGTTGGAAAATCAAATCACTATCAACAATAGGTTAATTTATTGTATGAGTGTGACCTCTAAGATATATCTCTGTTGGGGACTTTTTCTTTTCGTATTTACTTTGTTTGGCTGCTTTAGCTCAAAGTATATGAGATAGTTTACAGTCAGATCTGATTCAAGGAAGAAGAGTAGCAGCAAGGGAGAAACTCAGGATGAGAAAAAAAATGATGCAAATATATGGACTCCAAGGATAAACACCACCACCTAAAACTGAGCACCAGCCTTCTTAGCAGCCAAGGAGGAAGGGAGAGGTGATGGTTGACAATTTTTCAACGTCACAAACACGCAGCCCCTGTGAGGTCTGCCAGCCTTTCCCAGACACTGACTTCTGAAGGGAGTATTTCCCAAGGGGCTTAACCTGGGAACAGAGTAGTTGTCACCTCAAGCCCCATCACTTAATGCAGCAACCAGGCAGGGCCCTTGGAATGCCTGCTGTGGACCAAACGTCAGAGGCTGACTGGCAGGAATGACCTTTAGTAAGCAGGGTAGGAAGGTCAGACATAACAAGGTCCCTTGGATCAGGTGGGTTCCCTGGGTGATGACACACCTGGACCACTTGGCCTCAGCCTCTTACAAAATTGCCTGTAATGTTACACCCTTGACTTTTGTGGAAACGGACGACAAGGCATGGTCACATGACACTTCGTACTGCACTTGCAAGTCATACCTTTTAATAAATCCCAAAGGTTTAATTAGAGGTGAAAGGAAAATTGAAAATACAAAAATATATGTGATAGAAATTATTCAGTTCAATATTATCGAACGTTTACCATATCACAGACATCACAAATAAAAGACAGAGACCCTACTCTCAAGGAGTTGGCAGTTGGGACAACTGTCGCATAATCTATTGCACACGGTAGAAATTACAGTAATAGAAATCTGTGCAGAACCCAAAGGAAAATGCGGTTAGAAATGGGCAAAAGTGTGAATGAGGTAGATGTTAAGGTGCGGGTAGGAGTTTTTTAAGTATAAATAGGAGTCCCACGTTGGGGAGTGTGTATCAGTAGAGGGAACAGCGTGTAAAAATGCGCGTCAAGTGTGAAACAGGTTGGTTTGTGCAGAGAATGCTGGGTTACCTGTTGTATAATGAGTGGGGGAAGATAAACAGAGTTCACAGGGCCAGGTGTGCTGGCAAATGAAATGTACTTGGGAGTTGAATAGAGTCCTAGGGCTGCATTCACTAGGTTAACAGTGACGTCACTCACCAGAGTCGGGATTGGCGATGTGCCAGACATTTGTTCAAGGCCCCGGGGTTACAGCAGGGAACTTGATGGGGTCCCTGCAGTCAGAGAGCTGACATGCAAATGGGGGGGGGGGGTCAGCGATGAGCAGGACAGCGACAGTGGTCGCGGGGCTGGTGGTCAGGGAAGCCTGAGAAACGGCGATTGGTGCTGCAGACTGACTTCCTGAGTCTGTGTCTGTCCACGTGTCCGACTTGCAGGCATCGAGGTGCTGCCGCTATGGCGCATTTCTTGCCTTTGCAACGCCACTTCCAGGGGTGCCGAGTGAAGGCAGACAAATCTACAAATACTGGTTAACTGGATCGACCAAGAGGGCCCGGTGCTAAAGAAGGCGGAGATGGAGCGGCGACCCGGGCTTGCGGTCACCACGTTTCTGGACCCCGGCTGGGGTGACACGCGGGGACCCAGCCAACCCTTCTCTCAGCATGCCAGCCGAGAAGGCAGCACGCTAGATCTCCCCTGCCTGGAAACCAGCCCCATGCCCACCGGCTCTCAGCAGGCACCGTGCAGCTGCGAGCGGGTGGAATCCAGGGGCTTTTAGACTCACAGCGGGGAGAGAGGACACACCCACAAGCTTTCCTTAGGCCACGCCCCAGCGGAGAGGGCACACCCACAAGCTTTCCTTAGGCCACGCCCCAGCGGAGAGAGGACACACCCACAAGCTTTCCTTAGGCCACGCCCCAGCGGAGAGAGGACACACCCACAAGCTTTCCTTAGGCCACGCCCCAG